>LR749701.1:1287698-1372624 GCA_902729485.2 Mus minutoides | reverse complement strand
TTCTCAGGAATGGATTGGGTAAGTAGCACTGTGTTGATCATTGAGAAGATAAGTCAGAGGAAGAAAGCCCACCCATCATAGGACACTGAGCTCTCAGACTTCACATCCTCACTTGGATGTCTGTGGCTCAGAGATGGGCGACTCCCTCCATTGGTTACTGATGGAACTTCTAGCACTGATTCATGGAGCAAGAGGACAGGCAAGGTGGTGTCTTTTTTTTTTTTTTTTTGGTTTTTTGAGACAGGGTTTCTCTGTGTAGCCCTGGCTGTCCTGGAACTCACTCTGCAGACCAGGCTGGCCTCGAACTCAGAAATTCGCTTGCCTCTGCCTCCCAAGTGCTGGGATTAAAGGCGTGCACCACCACGCCCGGCCAAGATGCTATCTTGAAGAGGAACATCTCCAGAATGATCTTAGCCTAGAGCTAGAACCAATAGTTGCTCCCAAGATTAAGGGCTACACTTCTTGATGTGGGCTTTGTTCCCAGCACTGACATCATGTTTTAGGGCTTGGCAAGAGATTTTATCATTAGACAAACCGAGAGCCACTCCCCTAAGTGACAGTCTGGTGAGTTTTCAGAAGCAGCTCTGAGCTGTAAGCTGTAGATTGAAGTGTATGCTGCATAGGAACTGGGGGTCCTTGGGCTAGCTCACAAGCCCCTCGATGTCTATGTCTTTGCCTGTAAGTTAGACGTGATAATGTCTCATGGAGATAGGGGCTTGCACATGTGATACATCCTGAGATGTCTACAGAGTCAAGTTTGAGCCAACCACAGCTGAGACTGACACGGCTAGGACTTAAACTCAAGTGAGTTTGGCACTTTCCCTATCCGTCCTGAGGGAACTGAAGCCATCAGTCGTACTACACAGATAGACATCCATGTGACTCTAGGGAAATGTGATAGTAGTTTCAGTAATGTAAGATCCTGGTGCATTTGAAAACAAAATTCCTAAGCTGAGGTATCAGATCCTACAGCTGTACATCTATGCCTGTGGCAGCTGCTGATGGACAGCCATAATGGTACCGGTTGCCCTCGAAATTATCTTTCTTTCTCCTTGCCTCCCAACTCTGCACTCTGCAAGGCTGTTTTGTTTTTTTTGTTTTTTAAATCAAGTTAGTCATTCAAAGTTGGCCCTAGAGTGTTAGTATTTTGCCAGGTTCTTGAAACAAGTGGATCATTTCCAAGTTGTACACTCCAAATGTAAGGACCTGCTCAGCTATATTTAACATGTCAGGTCACTGGGAGACAAGGAGTTATAGTATTTAAACAACACTCAGACCCTTAAACCTTTATCTTTTATTTGGGGAAAAAAAAGGTGCTTGTATTTACCAGTTAAAGAATTAAACTGACATATCAGAAATTGAATCAAAGCCAGCCCATCCTATCAAACATAATCAGAACAACTGTCTAAAGCAGGAGTTCTCTGGCTTATCAAGGGAGTGGCGATTGGAGAAAGCAGCTCTACAAGGCACACCCACCACAGTACAAGTCTTCTGGGGGCACATTAGGAGCTATTTACAAAGCTTCTATGTATTCTGAGTCTTTAACCGCCAACTGTGTTCTGCAAGAAGCCTTCAGGACCAGTGGAACCCATACGGCAGCATGTAGCATTTGCTTAGCCTAGAAGTGCATTAAATGGGTATGTGCTAACTTACCAGTCACTTTCAGATGTCACTACAAATGAAAGTGAGCCGGGAGTGGTTTCCTCCTCCTCCTCCTCCTCCTCCTCCTCCTCCTCCTCGTAAACTGGGCTGACCTTTTCCACCCCACACTTTCCCTCTCGCCTGTCTTCAGTTCCAGTTACTCATCGTCCTGTTGCTCGACTGTTGCTCTTCAAGAAGGAAGTGATGTTCGTGTCACATTAGAACTCCAAAGGAATCTTTGTTTTTTTTTTTCTTAATTATGAACTAAAGATGAATCCCAAAGACTAAATATGAAGCAAACATTATTAACATTAGAAATCAGAGTTTCATCCTACAGAGAAATCTCTCATGTTTTACGTTGCTTAAAGATAAAACTGGTCTAAAAAGGTGAAAGAAAGCAATGAGAGTTTAAAATTAATTTTCCAGTACCTTCTGGGGGGGGGGGTCCTGTTGAACTCTGAGATCTGATTATACATGCCATGTCAGTTATGATTCATCTCATGTACAGTTTAATGGGCCTTTTGAGCCACCGTATTTGGAAATTTTTTCCAAGTTTCTAATTGAAGTATCTGGTTTAATAGTCCAAGGAGAAATAACTGAATCAAGAGGCTGAGAGATGACTTGGTGATTAAGAGCTCTAGCTCTGTCTTCCCTTTTACTGAGGACCCGGATTAAATTCCCAGTCTTAACTTCAGTCCCAGGGGTATCCAACTCCCCCTTCTGGCCTCCAAGAGCACTGCAGGCCAGTGGTTCACAGACATCCATCAAGCTAAGCATGCACACACATAAACTACTAAGGTAAAAGTTTAAATAAACAATCGTCCCCTAAAGTTTGACATTCTCTACGGAGAATGCAGTCTTCTGTAGTGGAAGGGCTTAGCCCGTGAGCTGTGTGTCACTGGTAGAGATGACAGGGGCGTGGAGATGACCTGATTCCATCTGACATCTGCAGTCTGAATCCTCTCCTCCGGTCATTATGCCTGACAGCAGTTGCTGGGTGGCGGGGAGGTGGGGGGGGGGGGTGTAATAGTTTATCCTGTTCTGGGATCGTTGGGTGTTTGTCCTGTTATGGATATTGTCTGAGTCTAAGAACAATGTCAGCTCAGATTTTGTTATCAGAAATATCAGTGGCCTCTCCTGTGTAGATAAAGAGCTGCTACTGCTGGGTCAGCTGTTGCCAAGTTTTAACAACTGACAAAATGTCAGACACTTAATATGAAAGAAATTGTAACTTTGGTACAATTACTTTCAGAGGGAGATAGATAGATTGCACAACTACTTTTTGTTGCAATTACTTTTGAATACACACACACACACACACACACACATCTCCCAAGGTCTGCAGCAAAAGTACAATTACTTCCAGGATTAGGTAATGAAATTGTCTTAGGGCACACTCGCTGTGAGTGTGTGTGTGTGTGTGTTTCACATGTCTGTACCATCTACAGGATGTTAAGGAGGTTTTGCCCTCCATATGAGTACTTCAGTATCTGACCCTTGCTGTTAGTTAAATGCTTGGTGGTTCAGTAAATGAATCGGGATTTTCTCTGACAATCCCAGTGCTGGTTTGTGATTAATATTTCTTCACCCCGAGCAGACACACAAGCTTCGTCACGAGCATCTCTGTTGTTGTTTATGTTCATCAGTGATGAACAGTCACCCACTTAAGTGGTTTTTGAAAATGTCAGTCTAATACACATTTATTTTAAAAAAAAAAAAAAAAAGGAATATCGAAAAAAACCAAAAAAAAAAAAAAAAAGGAATATTGAATGTATAGGCCTGGAGTACAAAGAACATGGTTCTCTTGACAGCCTTCTGAATTGAGTATCTACTAGCTATTCATGGTGTCTCCTGTGGAAATTCAAAACACACTTCCTTACCCTGAATCGGGAGGCCAGCAGTAGCACCTTGGCTAAGCAGGGCTATCGGCCGACCTTCTCGCTGCACTTATGCCCCTCTCCCGTCACTGAAAAGCAAAATTAAACTCTGCAGGAAAAAGTGTATGTCTTCAGTACCAGTAGATAGCCAAGTATAGGATGAGTGCGATCTTACAGCAGAAAAGACCTTACTGTGGTGGTTATCCGGCCACATTACCCACTGTCGCCCAGGTGCTCAGCTCACCTGCCCCTCAGAACGGTCTTTGTCAGCTGACTAAAGCAACCATGCACAAGAATGAGCTGCTTGTCCCTGCCAGCAACCTTTCTTCCAAGATGTTCTCCCCTGCCTGGTTGTCCCCCTCCCAGTCACCCCAGTCACCACCCCTGTCCTCTGTCCCCATCCCTGCTTATCTCCTGCATCAGAGGCTCCTCAGCAACATGCTCTCAACAGCCAGCCCTTCAGGCCACCAGAACCTCTCTAGGAAGAGGGCAAAGAGACTGATTCCTATCAGCTGCTCCCCTGTAGGCTTTGAACACCTGAACTTCAGTTGTGGGCATGAATAGAGTGTTTCCTTACAAAAAGAGTCAGTGATGTGCTCAGTGAGAGGCAAGCTTGCCGAGCCTGCCAGAGAAGCGTGGGTCACGGAACCAAAACGGCACCTTTTCTTTTTTGCAGCTGTCTGTCACACTGCCTCTATAAGGAACGCAACTATAGAGGAAAGGGCCCGCCTGCAAGTCTAGTTTAGTAATGCGTCACGGCACGGTGCTGTTACGAGAGCCACCTGATCTGAAGTACACATGGCTGAGATGTGGCAGAGGCAGAGCCCGCCGCTCCCCAACAGGGGCATTGTCACAGCTCAACAATGCGCCTTTGCCCGTGAACACAGGGGCCCAATGGCTGGCACTGACATAGTCCCTCAAAAGTGCCACTGTCCTCAGTTCTCAGGCAGCCTTATTGTTCGGAGCTCAGGGAATGAGGCTTCTGTCCCAATATGAGACAGTAATTTGTGCTGTATACTTGACAGCAGTATTGTGGGTCACCGTGATGTAAAAGATTCTCTGCAGTGATTTTCCTCCCCCACCCCACCTCCCACCCCTGCCCCAGGTTCCAACCCTCAACCTGGTGAATAACTACTTAACCCCCCAACTAAAATGCCAGCAAAATGTCTGCTGCATTTCAGACAATAAACCTTAAGAGCAGAGAAACCATTCCCAATCCAAAGCAGCTCTCCCGCTCCATTGGCTACCCTACACAGGAAGTGTGCTAAACAGTTAACAACTGAGGGGGTAAGCTGAATTATTAACAATTAAAAATTAGCCAGGCGGTGGTGGTGCACGCCTTTAATCCCAGCACTCGGGAAGCAGAAGCAGGCAGATTTCTGAGTTTGAGGACAGCTAGGGCTACACAGAGAAACCCTGTCTCTAAAAACAAACAAACTAATTAAAAACTAGTAATTAATTACAGTGACTTCCAAGATTTGGAAGATTGTCTTGCACCTGCTCTACCTACTTGCAGTCAATCTGGTAGCGGTAGGGAGACATCTCTGGGCTACATGGGTTTCGGGTATGTCTGATGGGCTGGGTATGAGGGAGAGGATTATGATTTACAAAATACACGTATACAGAAAAGTCCCAGGTGTAGCCAACGTGTTTTGAAGAGTACCACACAGGATTCCTTGCTTCAGACTTAGCGGAAGTCATCGGTAGCTTCTCTACTGGTGTACGGTGCAAGATAAGCATCATGTGTATACTATGTACCGTCCCAGCAGTACCAGTGACTGCCTGCACTTTTGAACCACAAAGGTCATTTCCTCACTGAGTGTTAAAGAAACAAGTCAATTGAAAAATCACATCCATGTGCGGGGTTTACCTAGGGCTTTGGGCTGCGAGTAATAGAAAGAAGGTTTCAAATGGCTTTTGCTGTACGGAAGACTGATTTCTGCAATATAAGAAGTCTTGAGCCAGGGTAACTGGAATATAGTTTCACTCACCACCTCAGCCACATCCAGACCAACTGTTTTGCTATCTTGGCTTGACTTGGTCCTCAGAGCCGCCAAAGGCCTGCTGAATTGTCAAACACCGTGTATTAGAGAGCAGAAACCTTTCCCGACCCATCACATTGGCTAGAACAGGCCACATGGACTCTCCTAAGAGCATTCTTTCCTGAGTGGGGGGTGCTAGAACTGGTTTATACGCTCGATTGCTCCTAAACTATACAGAAGGTGTTTGATTTTCTTGGAAAAGTAAGGTCCTGGGACACCCTGAACAAAGGACTCGGGGTGGGAGTGGTGGGGGAGGGGAGTTCTTGACTCGTCCTCGGACATTGGATGACAGATCTGTGTTTTTTCCAAAGCAGCAGAATGTCTTAAGATCTAAAACCTTAATTTGGGAAAGTTGGAACCTTTCATGTTAAAGTTGACCTATCATCTCGGGAAGCAAAGGGAGAGGGAGTCAACTTAAGAGTGAATTTTTTTTTTTTTATCCAACTTGTCCAATGAAATCCAGACCACTGCCTCTACTTTCGGGCTGTAGAGGCAATCCTCACCAGGAGTTAAACCTGTTCAAGATTTGAAAGGGACAAAGAGCCAGGCTTGGGGTGAATAAGCTTCCAGAGGGAAGAGTACTCAGAGGCCCTGAGGCAGAGAACGTGATGTGCCCAGCAGTGCTGGCACACTGAGCAGAACATCAGGAGGCGAAGGTGAACGAGCAGTAAAGAAGCCCCTCAGAGTCGCGAGGTCCTTGGTCAGGAATTGGGGGTGGGGGTGTCTAGATGCAGAGAGCCACTGAAGGATAAATGTCATCAATAACTAAAAAGGGGCAGTGTCTATTGAAATGAGGGACACTATCTATCCTCGGAGACGCTGCTTCCGGTCTCCATTTTGACAGGAATCAGGAAGTCAATTTTAATTCCTTAAGTCTCAGCAAAGTCAACTTTTAGTTCTCTGTCTGTAATGGACAAAGTTCCTGGCCGGATTAGCCGAGTGACTTGTAACTCTTACACGAGAAAAGTGTTTATCTCCTCTTGGAAAATTCCATTACCCAACCTGGTGAGGATGCCACTTCATCCCACAGTGGGTCGTTTACGTAGCTCCCACTGTCGGAAGGCTGTGGTGTCCTATGGCAAGGAGAAGGGAAGGCCAGCACAGCTCTCCATGGAGCCAGCCATCTCTCTTTGCATAGAGACTGTAGATGCCATCCTGGGTCACACACATGAAAGTTTTACTCACAGTGACATCCCCTTGCTCCAAATGCCAAGTGCTTTCATGTTTCACGTTATTACATCAGTATGTTCCAGAATGCTCCTGTTTCCTTATCAGGTCCTGGCTGAAAAGGGCTTTTGTGTGTTTTGTGTTTGCCCTCTCTGACATTTTTATGGAACATCTGTGACTAAGTGGAGGCAAACCTATCAAACCAAGAGCAGTGTTGGCAGTTTGTGTCCTCAGTTGGGTGGGTAGTTAGGCCTTCTAGGGTGAGTGGAACTCTTCTTCGTAGGGCTGGTAATAGAGTGAAGTCTAGAAGGTACTTTTGATGCAAACACAGATGAGCAAAAGGACGTGGCCAGGACCAGCAGCTTGGATCCTGCTGCAGGAGCCAAAACATCTGCTCCAGATGTGGAGGGAGAGTTCAAATAAAGACACTAACTCAGGGATGAGAGCCAACGGGACTTGGAAAGGGACTGGATGCAGACAGAGAAGAGGTAATGCCAAGGGCGTAGAGCTATGCTGTCTCCTGTCAGCGAGATAGGTCCCAGGAGGAAATAGTTCAACCTGAGAGCCCTGTGAGGACTGAGTCTGCTTTCCATGACCTCATTGTGGAACACAGAGAAAGCAAACAAGAGTCAAAACCAAGTACCAAGAGTAGTAGTGCTAGATCCTTTACAGAGCATTTGAAGATGCACCCAGGTAACTGGGTACTAGGAATCTTCTCTGCCTGCTATGACCAGTGGCAGACCTGCCTTCTAAGGATGCTCGTTTAAGTTATACAGCCCATCATTGCGGGAGGGCAGTATGGCAGGAAGAACCTTAAGTAGCTGGCAATGTCCCATCACTGTCGCGTGGCAGAGAGAAGACAGGAACTGTGGCCAGGCTATATAGCTTCAGGGCCACCTCCAGTTACCTTGTAAAGGTTCCAGACCCTTCCAGAATAGACCACCAGCTGGGGACCGGGTGTTCAAATGAATGAGCTTATGGGGGTTAATTCATATTCAGACCATGGGCTGGAGAGATGACTCCGTGGGTAAGAGCACTGTCTGCTCTTCCAGAGGTCCTGAGTTCAATTCCCAGCAACCACATGGTGGCTCAAAACCACCTATAGTGGGGCCTGATGCCCTCTTCTGGTATGCAGCTATACATACAGATAGAGCGTTCATATACATACTCAGACCCTAACAATGGTTAATGTCAAAGGTGAAATTGTCTCCTGACTGTTGTCTCTTTTCTCTTCCTTTTGGAAGTATATTCGGTGCTCTTCGAACCGGTGCTTACATGCTGTACATTCTGATGACCAAAGGCCTGAAGCAGTCAGTTTGTGACCAGAGTTTTTACAATGGACCTGTCAGCAAATTCTGGGCTTATGCATTTGTGCTCAGCAAAGCACCCGAACTAGGTGAGTGTCTGTTTCCCTTTCCACCCCACCCCACCCCACCCCCATCCCCATTACAGCTTCACATACACAGAACTTACTAAGGATGGACAAAGAAACGCAATGCGGAGCTCTCTTTGCTGGTTGCTGAGAAGCGAGAATGCCTGAACTTTAAAAAATTTGACTGACTCTCTCCCACCCCTTTGCTCCTTGCTTTTTAAAGTCACTGTACGTTATGTATATTGATGGAGAAAGCGTTTTTGAATGCCAGCTTCCTAACAATACTAAAAATAGGCCACTCTTAGGGATTTATAAAATAACTCACGGTCCCTTCTCTAAGGCCCATTAACAGCTGAGCTAATATTAAAATGGGAGAAAAAGACGAACCGCGCCACAGTTTCCAAGTCACGAAGATAAGCAAACGTTTATCTCTGCAGTCAAGATTCAGACTGGGAAATCAAGCTTTGCTTTTGGGGCTCCTGTTCTCATTAACTGAGCTAACTACTGGCTTCTGCTGCTTCGTTTATTCACCCCGGAGTCTGGCCCTGGGGAAAGGGAATGTAGGGCACCTGCTAGACATGGCTGGAATTTCTCCCTCTGCTTATAGATTCTCTTCACCCTTTGGTGGTCTTGAAAGTAAGGGTGGCATAGGCTTGCTGAAGCACTGATAAGTTATGTCACGGACCTGTTATGAGTACGGTTTCCTGGAAATGTGTCCTTATTGCTAGAGTAAGGAATCCACTGGTGTGAGTGAGCTCTGAGTGAATCTGAATAGTGGCCACCAGCTCACAAACTGGTGTATGTTCTTCTTGAGGAAGACAGGTCACCCTTCTATCTGGGGTTCCTAATATTTTTAATCCAAGATCAATAATTATGTGGCTTTAGTGGAACTGAATTGAATTGCGGAATCAGAAGGTACAAATGTTCATTGGTTTTGGGGGGGGGGTTGTTTGTTTGGTTGGTTGGTTGGTTTTTTTTGTTTGTTTGTTTGTTTTTGTCTTTAAACAGAGGCGGGAGAGTGTAGTGTTTTTTTGTTTGTTTGTTTGTTTGTTTTTTTGGTTTTTTGACACAGGGTTTTTCTGTGTAGCCTTGGCTGTCCTGGAACTCACTTTGTAGACCAGGCTGGCCTCGAACTCAGAAATCCGCCTGCCTCTGCCTCCCGAGTGCTGGGATTAAAGGCATGTGCCACCACGCCCGGCCTGAGAGTGTAGATTTATCGGGAGACTTCTACAGTCTGTTCTGACACTAGTGTTTTCTAAGCCCCTCACAGTTCATGGTCACACATCCGTGTAGATACACGTTCTCTCGAGCGTGTTGGGGAGCAGCTGGGCCACATGTCACGATGTGGTGTAAGTCATAGGAGTAGCTGACAGATTAATGGCTGTCTTCCTAGGTCAAAGACTTAAGAGTAGTCAAAAGCTCTAGCTAAAAACCTTTCCTATGAGGATCAGAATATGGACACAGGTCTTGCGTGACCTAGACTGAATACATTAACAATGATGTATGTGTGCACGTGGTAGGCACACATACAGGTAGCACCATGAACACAAATTGAAAATAAGATGCATTGATTCAGTCAGTCAGTGAATTTAAAAAAGCACCTACCATTCAGATGTAAATCTACTTTACCCATAATTTTATAATATGGCAACTACAGATCAAGCCCCAGGAAATTTTGTGTGACTGTGGGTGTGTACATACCCATTTATATGTAGGATTCAGGTATATACATGTCGTAATGTCCATTTGGAGGATGGAGGGCAGGCAGCCTTGTAGGTTGAGTCTTACCATTTGAATTAAGGTCTGGGAGAGGGGTAGCACACGCCTTTAAATCCCAGCATTTGAGGCAGAGGCGGGCGGATCTCTGAGTTCAAGACCAGCGTGATCTATAGCGTAAGTTTCAGGACAGCCAGGGTGACAGGGTTTTTCGAGAGTGCACACCATGCTAGTTGGCTCCAATCCTATCTCTACCTCTTCCTTTAGACACTTGCTCTAAACATCCAGCTCTTTTTATGAGTTCTGAGAATTCCAGCTTAGGTCCCCATATTTCTTGTTGAGGTTCACCTTGACTAACATAGAGAAACTCTAACTATATATAGATACTATACTAACAGTTCTCTACTGAGGCTAGTGTGGTGACACCTATCATACAGTTCCAGATCCTTCATGTAACAGCATGGAAGTTAAAATCCTTCATGGAAGTAGTTTAAGATCTGACTACACTTTCTTAATTTAGCAACGTGGAACAGTGGTCTCCAAATACTTGTGTCACGGTGACCTTGTCTCTGGGGTCAGCTGCTGAGTGTCACAGGTCAAAATATCCAAACAGTTGGCACGTACAGAGTGTTTGCCTGTGTGTTTTGAAGGTTAAGTTAACTCCTAGTCTTGTGCAATTAGTAAGTCCTACCATAATCACGTGCTAAGAAAGCTTTATTCATTAAAATTACATAAAATTAAATTTTCTTATCCTTGGATCCTACCTTCTCTGCCTTTGTATGTTCTAAGAATTATGGAGTCCTTTATTAATACCACAGAGAAAGGTTCACACACACACACACACACACCCCACAAAGTACAACTATGAAACTATCTCTATTTCCCCCAAAGCACACACCTATACTTTTCACAAGTCTCTTCTTTTCCCCTGGAGGTTAAGCGAGCATAATATTCGCATTGGGCTGTAACCATAACACCATCCCTTTCTGGAATTTTTGTATCTTCCCCCAGCTGAAACTAAACTGATTCCCCATCACTAAACTCTTAAAGATGGTAACAAAGGCTCTCCATTCCAGTGGAAACGGTGAACTTGTTTCCATGGATTTAAAGGACTCCACTCTACTAGTGAGAGCAAAAGAGCTGGCCCTCTATTCTTTATACCGAGCTGCCAATGCCTACCTTTTGGCTTCTATTAAAACCTGCTGAGATTTGCTTCTGTTACAACTTGGAAACATCTGCTCTGAGTCTAGGCCCTTGCTCAGTTGAGCTTATTGTTGTTTGAAGTGCCAACTCAGCAGCCCTTCAGCTAACTCTTCCAAGAGAAGCTCAGCTGTCTGTGACAAGCCACATACAGAGCTGGATCAGCACATCTCTCGGTGGCTGTGGTGGCCTTGGGAGGAGAACTGCTATTGACTTCTCCAGAGGCACACAGAGATCCTTGGGTACAAGAAATACCGCGTCTTGTCTGCTAGCTGTCTCTTGGCTGAAAATAACTGGGCCAAGGGTTATAGGGCTCACCATAAAAAGGATCATGAGTCAGAGGTAATAAAGAAAAATGACAAAGCAGACACCTTCAAGAAACCAACGCCCTTTGTTTATACTTGGCCAGCCCCAATTCCATACAATTCCATATCAAGAAAGCTTGGCTGGCCAACCTCAAACCCATCACAGTCTTTGGGGTATCATGCGTTTCTTAGTTCCTCTACAGTTTCTGCCATACCTGCAAACTCCATGATTTGGTATGACTTGGGAAAATGGAAAATTATTCTGGACTGCTTTCATCAGAAGAACTCTATTTGCACCAGAAGGCAAGGCTCTGTAACTAAATGGTAATAGCAAAGTCCATGGAGTCATGATTGGACCTTCCGGAACCTCGGGGTAGTATGTATATATTATGGGAAACCAGCATACTCAGTGTGTGTATTGAGGACAGTAACTTTGATATGGCTCTGAGTAGCGTTGCTCAGAACCATTGAAGGGAGTTAGTTACCCTCAGCTTCTACCATCCTGAACATGAGTTCTGAAAAAGACCGTGGATATGGTTTCAAGACTTCATGACAAATTGTTCTCCCTTTCTTACATTCCTCCCAAAGTAATCAGGCCTGCTGAGACACTCCAGCATACAGACAGGAGAAAGCACAGAGTACTTCAGTACTACAGGTCCTGCTTGCATTTCCATGCTGTCCATCTTGTTAGATAAGAAGTTCTTTGAGGGTGGGTGGTGGTGGTGCACGCCTTTAATCCCAGCACTCCCACACAAGGAGGCAGAGGCAGGCGGATTTCTGAGTTCCAGGCCAGCCTGGTCTACAGAGTGAGTTCCAGGACAGCCAGGGCTACACAGAGAAACCCTGTCTTGAAAAACCAAAAAAAAAAAAAAAAAAGAAGAAGAAGAAGAAGAAGTTCTTCACGCAAGAGTGATATGATAGGATGGTATTTAAAGAGTTAGGCAGGATGAAGTGCTTATTATTTTAGGGCAAATTGCTTTTACTACAATTGGGTATTGTATCAAATTGATATTTTTAATGAATGTTAAGAGACTCATTAAAAACCATCTTGATTAGAACTGACTAAACTAGTTTTGAAGATGAAATTCCTTAGACTTCTACCTTTCCACTACTAACAGAGGTCGGCCAGAAGTGTTGTGTCTACATTATATATAATCCAGAGAGGAAAAGAAGGCACAGAGCGGTATAGTAGTAGCAAGGAGAGTTTGGCCCTTAAGTATACACATGAGAGTGGCCATCACCTTCTGTTATTTCTGTCATTATAGGCATCATTAAAATCAGCATCTCACAGGAGAGCAGATGATTTCCATAGAAATTTGGTAATAGGCTTAGAAATGTTACCACTGGCAATTTGGCTTTCCGTTCTAAACAAATATAAAGTTATTAGTTTAATAATTCAGTAGGGAAATAAATAATAGTTCTGGTAAATGTAACAGGGACTACCTGTACTGATGCTACCTGTACTGATGCCCTCAGAACCTTGAGGCTTCCCAAGGTCCAGCATTCCTTGGCCTTGTCTGCATCAAGAACTCTAGGCCATCCACCAAGTATGTGTGGGGTAAGCCTTGGGTTGTCCTGGTTCCATTTTTCTGTCATGAAATCTTGGAGTATTTGGTTGGGCACTTGAGTCTGCACTTGAGTCGGCTACCTGGTTGTACTTGCTCTGAGAGCAGTCACCTGTCCCGCTTCTGGCCATCTTTTCCTGTTATGTATGGATAAATCTGCTTGGTGCTGTCCATTTCAGGTCAGAAGCCGGTACGGTATTCTGTTGACGATCTCGAAGAGTAGCCTGTCTTGCTTGCTCAAGATGTCTGCTCTGACTCCTTAGAGGTGGCCTGGGTCGTCTTCACTCACGTGGCTTTGTTCCACTCTTTGTCTTCCAGGTGATACGATATTCATCATTCTGAGGAAGCAGAAGCTGATCTTCCTGCACTGGTACCACCACATCACTGTGCTTCTGTACTCTTGGTACTCCTACAAAGACATGGTCGCTGGGGGCGGTTGGTTCATGACTATGAACTATGGCGTGCATGCCGTCATGTACTCTTACTACGCCTTGCGGGCTGCAGGTTTCCGAGTCTCCCGGAAGTTTGCCATGTTCATCACCTTGTCCCAGATCACTCAGATGCTGATGGGCTGTGTCATTAACTACCTGGTCTTCAACTGGATGCAACATGACAACGACCAGTGCTACTCCCACTTTCAGAACATCTTCTGGTCCTCGCTCATGTACCTCAGCTACCTTGTGCTCTTCTGCCATTTCTTCTTTGAGGCCTACATCGGCAAAGTGAAGAAAGCGACTAAGGCTGAGTAGTGTCAGAACTGAGGAGGAAGACATAGCTCAGGGTCATCATGGAAAAAAAAAATCGACAAAAGAAAATGGCACAAGGAATCACATATGGTGCAGCCAAAACAAAACATAACATACGTAGGAGCAGACACGAAGCCCAAGGCAGCTTGGGAGTGAAGGTTAGGTTGTTAAGTTTATGATCCTTATCTGGGTGAGGACTCGCTGAGCGCAACTCCATCTCAAAGCACTGCTGCTGAGGGGGACCCCTTCCCTCTGGCCTGTCAATTCTAGAACACACTAGATACAAAGGCAGCCACAGGCAAAGAGATTAGTGGATGGCCAGCAAAACACTGCAGGAAGCGGGTGGGGGGGGGGAATCTATTCAGAGTCTTTTGTTTTGTTTTGTTTTGTTTTTCTCTAAGGATAAAGGAGTTTCCCCTTTTCAAACTATGTGAGCACACACACATACACACACACACACACACACACACACATACACACACACACAATCTTTTCAACATGAAACCAGAGCTGAAAGAAAAGATAAACATGGGAGAGACAGGGTTTATATCTAGGACAGCAATTTTTTTGCAAAAGGCTAGGCCTTTTAAAGAAAGGTTAGCTTGTAACTCCTTGACAAAAGATGTCTTAATTTTTAGTGCAACTGAAAGTAAAAAGGTAGATCCTTTCCCCTTCCCTGCACAGCCTCAGGGCTTGTATATTTGCTACAACCAAACAGAGGACAATACTTCCCATGATAACTTTATTTCTGGGATAAAGAAACCCCTCTCGTTGAAGCACCACACTGACACCTGTTATTTCTGCTCTTCGATGGATGAGATGGATGAGAATTCAAGCATCCGTCATTCAGTTGCCCCAAACTTTAAGACGGAGGAGTACATGCAGAATGGAAAAGAAAGAAGCTCAACTGATTGGTTTGAAAATGGAATCTTGGACCGTCTGTAACAAAACCCAGCCGATATATCGTTCCTGGAGCTGGAAAGGGAGGAAGGGCTATGGGAAGAGACTGGAGCTGAAGATTCACCCAATGCACAGACAGCGTGTTCGCCTCCCTCCCTGACGACCTCACACACAATCCTGGCTTTCTAGATGAGGCCCTGTGACACAGTCTCTGCTTTCTCTATTTTTGTGACTTTCAAAAAACAGATCTGCAGGGCTCTGCCTGATTTGGGGTAAACACTGTGTTTCTGCAGCCTCCGAATTTGCTCCCTTAAGCAGTGCCGAGGCGTGAGAAGTGCCCTCTGCTGGCTAAGTGAGAAGCTTCAACAAACACTTCACAGTAGGTTGAACTTGCTGACCACAAAGGGCCTGCGTAGATTAAACCCTAAATTCTAAGTGCTGTCAAACACCTGACATATATTTGACCAAATCAGAAGAGAGAGAGAACCTCTATGCTTCAAGTAAGCGTCATAAATTTTTTAAAGTGACTTTCTCTTGAGAACTCAGAAAGTCAATGTATTAAGAGCCATATTCTGAAAGAAAGAAAGAAAGAAAGAAAGAAAGAAAGAAAGAAAGAAAGAAAGAAAAGAAGGAAAGCAAGCAAGCTAGACAATGTTATCTGTAATATTTCAGTCCTCTACAAGCCAAATAAATGTGTCGATGTTCCTAATATTTCAAAGACGCAATTACGTAAAGTTGTTCAATGTGATATAATAGTATTCTAATTGGTTAAGTAGTTTAATGATTAGGCAAACTAGCAGAAACAATTAGAGGCTACTACACCGCGTAGATTTTACACACATAGCCACGTACGCACAGAAGCCTGAGGTACACGGAGCTGTGAAGCTCAAATCAATAGTAACACAATTTTTGGCTAGCAGAAACTATCACCTATCTTTCTTTACTTGAGAGTGTACAGTAAAAGGGATTCTTTTTTCAAATTATTTTTATATTATTTTAGCTTTAACTGTGCTGTCATTCATGAAACAGCTGCTCAGCCTTCCTGTGAGAGATGACATGGGTGTTTTCGTGTGGCTTGTTTACGTGTGGAATTGGAAAAGAATAAAATCTGATTCCCTTCTGTGGGAATGGGATCGAGGGTAGACAAAGGTTCCATGCAGATCAAGTCATAACTGAAAGACCAGGGGGAGGAAGCCAGGCGGGGGCTGGAGTCAGCTGTGGCATTCATGTTATCATTGTGTGGTGGCTGATGGACGGGGCATGGTTGGAGAGATGTTTTGTTAATGGGGTAGAAGTTAACTGGAGATGAAGGTCTAGAAGCCACTCTGTCCAGTGGAGTCGTAGGGTGTACTTGTTCCTTCGAGCTTTGTAAATGCACAATAGTGTACAATAATAAGCCTTTCCCTTGCCTTATAGAAGAAAGTGAGCAAGATAATGAAAACCAAGAAGCCACCTATCAGTTGACTTGAGTCTAATCAAAAGGCCAGCCTGAGGCTCCTCTGGTCGGTTCAGTTTAATTCAGATATTTATCATAGAATACAGGTTACGATATGGAAATCTCATAAGCATAAACTTTAAAACGACTAAGCTATGCTCCCAAAGCACTTTAGTTTCAGTGCTCTTCGCTTCGTGCTCTCTCCACTTGTAAAATAACTTAGACTTTTCATTCACAGGATGAGTATATAATAACTAGTTTCAAAACCAGCTAAACTGTAGCTACAGGCAATTCCAGTGTTCACCATGGGAAGAAAAAGCCACATGTTTTTTAAAAACACAGAATTCTGATATAGGCTCAGCACACAGTTTTTAACATATCAGCTTAGCTGCTCTAATTATATCAAGATACGAGGCTGGACCACTGGCCTATGACACATCTAGAACCTGCCAGAATTGACTGCCACATAGATAATACTGCTGTCAGTGAACATTCCGGGCAAGCAAGTTTTTGTAGCTGCCCCACGATGCTGCAATAGATTATCTTTCTATTGAAGATTTCTCGCTGCATTCCAATCCCAGTGTGGTGAAAACTTAATTCCCGAATTGAATGAACACAAATCCGAGATTTCATATAAAACATAGTTGCAGTCACTAGGTCTGAGCATCGACTCAAATGTGTTGAGTTTGCAATGAAACTCTAGTGAGAATCACTCCATTCACACAGTAGGAGATTTTTATCTGGACCTTCTAGTGTCACTTGTGAGAAAACAGCTATCATTATTTATTTATTGTATTTATATCCAATGCCAGGCCAAAGTATTGATTTCAATCAAGCAGTGCCCTTCCTTCCCTCCCATCTTTCTAATCCTTCTGCACTATAGAAAGTTGAGACTGAAGGGGAAATACATATGCATTACTGCAGGGGAAAGCAAGTTTATTAACCCTCCAGCTGTCTTTATTTATAAGATGAGACCAATTGACCAATGTAGCTCAAGCAGAAATTTTATATGGGTGGAATATCTACAGGAGCCTAGGAAAACACTTCCTGAGAAGATAACCACGGATTATTTGTTGTTTTTGTTTGTTTTATATCTTCATGGTAAGATAAGCCTCTCACAGAGTTACAAAGCACCATTACACTAATGTAGAATGCTCCAGAAGTCTGGCTGTATTCCCAGGCTGCTCAGTTACCTGGGCGTGTCTGGTTACTATCTTGTTCTGACAGGAGGAGCTTTTGCCCAGGGAACTGCCAGATACAGACGCCAAGCCAGCCCTGGCACTGACTACCTTCTCCAGGCATAGGTAATGGGTCTTTGGCTATTGGACTGCCTCAGTGTCAAGTGAGTTCCTAGGAGGAGGGAGACCAAGCAGGCTCCGCGCCCCCCCCCCGCCCCCACTCCACCATGCTTTGAGTTGCATTGGCAGGATCAATGTCTAGACACAGTTCCTTGTGAAGTGTCAATGCTGGAGACAGTTGTGAGAAGATCGTGATGACAGACCAGAGCTTTCTAGCCTTCAAATGCATCCTTTTCCAGTCTTTGTTCTGATACCAGATTATTTTGCTATCAGTTTGGGACAACAGTAGAGTCTGTGGTCATGTGATCTACAGCTTAAGATTATTCTGTTCTTATATACAGCTCCCATTTCCTGGTGCCTGAAATCCCTGCCATCAGAAAGTGATTGGGGTGAGAATTCACAACATATATGTCACCTCTGTATATTGAAGTGATATCTAAGAAAGCAAGGATGTTCTATTTTGTCTGAACCCGCAGAATGAAGCTCTGTATCCTAGTTGGTCACTGGGCCGCCATCCTCTGTACCCGATAGTGACATAAAACAGATGTCTGTGCCTGTACAAGAATTCTCAGTGCCTGTTGTGACAGACTGTGCTTAGAAACGCGTGAGCCATAAAGCAGGAACCACAGGTGAAAGGGCCAGTTAAAATCCACCTACTCCAAGTATAGAAAACCCAAAAGCCTGTTGTATAATCTATATTGTCCCCGTCCCCAGATACTTTGAAAACTAGCATTCTCAAAGCAATGGATACCCATGCTTCCATCTTCCCACAAACATTTCCTAGAGTTGTTCTGGTGGGTGCAGAGCATAGGGTGTTCTGGGTGGTTGGTTGAGGGAGTCTTGGAAGCTGTACTTTGACTGCAGGTCAGACAAAGCCAAATCTAGATATTTCTGTGTCACTCACCAGTTATCCATGCCTACCCACAAAACAATTGTATTATAGTCAAGTTGTCCTAGCTGATTGGTCCCTCAGATAAGGATGCAACCACGTTTGCAACCCAGTTAGGACACATTAGAAAGCCTGACTTACTAGCATCTAAACAATATTATTTCCCCAATGCTTGGTGGCGCTTCAGACTTTTGTTCTCCTGGTTGACACAGATCAAGGTATTGCCTGGTGGTGCGTCTCCTAGTGTGAATGTGTTTCAGTTAAGTGTGGGTCTGAGCATGATCAGGCTGGGCTTAGCTCACTGCTACTTGGAAAATGACTGGCATTCTGCTCCCTAGGCCCTAGCCCCATTTTCAGAGGGGAAATTCACTATCAAGCCTCACAGCGAAATCACAGCAGTGTTGGAGTTCTTATTTTTAAGTGCTTATCTCACAACATTGAAAAATATTTTTGGTGTATTAAGATTTAAAATAAAGTCATCATAACTTTTGATTTAAAACTGTTTCTAGTTTTTTTGTTGTTGTTTTCTGGTCTGGAGCAGTCCAAGGAGGACACTGAAGGCCGTACAGAATTCTCTGGAAAGTCATTCCTATATCCATGTGCTGATAGGATACACGAGTGGCTAAGATTGCTCTTGCTGTCTCTGGCGGCCCACCTATGACACGCAAGGACTATGAACACGTGGGTGTCAATTCCACAAGGTACTCCTCCAGAACGCCTTTCATGGTTACAGCATCTTACAGGTGACACTGGTCCCATGGTTATAGCATCTTACAGGTGACACTGTTCCTATCCCTTTTGGCCCTTCATGAAGTCTTTCTGAGACAGATGAAACCATTCCAGTTAAAACCACTGTGGAGGAGACAGGAATGGAGATAGACATTGCAATTTGGCCATACCCATTCATTTGGTAAGAAGTTGGATATAGGGGGCTGGGAGAGATGGCAGTGGTTAAGAGCACCAACTGCTCTTCCAGAGGTCCTGAGTTCAATTCCCAGCAACCACATGGTGGCTCATAGCCATCTGTAATGGAATCAGATGCCCTCTTCTAGGATGCCTGAAGACAGCTACAGCATACTTATATACATAAAATAAATAATTCTTTAAAAAAAAATAGTTGAATGCAAATTTAAAAATCCAGTTCTGAGCCCTGAACTTAGTCATATGGAAAGACGGTGTTTCAGGGCAAGATGCGCTGGAGAAAACATTCAGAATGTCCAGATCAGGCACCCTCTGACCCAAAGATAGCCGAACATTTCCAAGTCTGGGTGCTCAACCCACTGTTGGGCAGGTATTGTTTGCTGTTCAGTGGTTTATATCATTCTTTGTGGTTCTTTGGGACCTTGCTGGGAGGCATTGGTGTTTTAAAACCAAGAACCTGCCTGCTGTTTGTGGGTGTTTTCCTCCACTAGATGATGCCGTTCACCTTATCCCTGAATGTATCATTAAGATAGAAAATGTACTTCCTTAATTCAGGGTGGGTGGGGGATAAATGAATGGTATATAAGTTTGTTTGTTTGTTTGTTTGTTTGTTTTTGGTTTTTCGAGACAGGGTTTCTCTGTGTAGCCCTGGCTGTCCTGGAACTCACTTTGTAGACCAGGCTGGCCTTGAACTCAGAAATCCACCTGCCTCTGCCTCCCAAGTGCTGGGATTAAAGACGTGCGCCACCACTGCCTGGCTATGTAAGGTGTTTTATTAGTATCAAACAGGACGGAGTAAGAAGATAACCATATATGAACTTCTTATAGTTTCTGTTCTGATGTGTCTTAAGAAACAGGTTTCAGAAGTGAATATACCAAGCAAAAAATGTATATACAAGGTTACCCTTACCCCACCGCTTCCTAGCTATAGATAGTGCCATGATTTTGACACTAAGAAATTTCCTACCAGGCTTCCTACAAAAAGAATGTGAGAGGTTGGCCGGGCGTGGTGGCGCACGCCTTTAATCCCAGCACTCAGGAGGCAGAGGCAGGCGGATTTCTGAGTTCGAGGCCAGCCTGGTCTACAAAGTGAGTTCCAGGACAGCCAGGGCTATACAGAGAAACCCTGTCTCGAAAAACCAAAAAAAAAAAAAAAAGAATGTGAAAGGTCACAGCACCAGTGTTACCGTAGTGTGGCACTAGAGTGGGCTCGGGTTTTGTTTCAGAACTTTACTTTGGTATCTTAAGCCAGTGTTCACAGTGGATATCCTACATCAATGATCAGATGGATTAAAAATAACCGAAACGGCTCAAGTGGCCCTCTGTGCCTGGTATCTCCCAGGCTTCCCATAGCTATACTAAGGCTTTGGATGATTTCTGTAAGTGTCTGACACCAAATGGGTGACAGGCACAGCTGAACACAGGCATGCGTGAAGGGGTGCATGTTGGCATTCCACAAAACACAACAGAACACAGAATTACCAACTTTCCTTCTCGGTCTGTGTTTCCTGTTTGGACTGATTTGACTGTAAGCCTCTGCTGCTGCTTCCTACAGAAGAAGACCATCTAGTTACAAACTACAACCTGCACAACTACCAGAATAAACCGTCCTTTCTAAGTTGATCATCCCGGGTATCAATCATAACAAAACGTTGGTCGCAATAGCCTTTTTACATCTTTAAATTGCCTTTGGTTGGAGGTGGGCACCTCTGGGATTTTATTTATTTATTCTTATGTATTTATGGAGTCTGGGTTGTTAAGGAAGAGATCATGTGACACACTACGGAGTCGCAGGGTTAAATCCATGTGGCAGCCTTCTCCTGATTCAGGCCTGCCTCTCACACTAGGATTCTGTCTTCTCTGCTATCTTCACCCTCCCTGGGTGGGAACCCTGGGCAGTGCTCTGAGGTTTCACACACAGCTTCCTTTCTTACTGACTACACTAATTCCTTTCATACTACAGGGGAAACTACTGCCACCCCCCTCGTGCACCGGGTGTTGCTTGGCCATGTTTTATTCATGAAAACTTCAGTGGGTGTTTGAGGCAGCCAGTATCTCTGTGAGGAGAAAGAAAATGCTGCCTGCATCCTCTGTGGCTCATATTTACATATGAGTTGCTCTAAAATATCAGAGCATTTTTGTAAGATGAGCACTTGGTCTCCAAGAGAGAAGCAATTATGATTTCCACTGAGTTTCCAAATAATAAAATCAATAGAACATAAACAGACTGACTTTTCATACTGACTTAAGGAACCCTACCAACTCTGGTCATGGTATGTAACCTGACTGGGAGCCACTAGCCTCTAAGGGGCATTTTTTTGGTCTGGATTGTGGTCCCACAGATTCCCCTGACATCTGCCAGATCTCTTACATCTAACTCTAGAACTCACCAGAAGGGAAGAAAGCTAGCTGTCTTGGAGTGGATCCGGTGCCCTCCTCCAGTCTATATTAAACTTGTGTGTGCATTTTTCTCCTGGCCCTGGAAATCTCTCCACAGAGCTAGGTTCCCAGCCAGCAGTTTCTTCTCTCTACCTCTGCCTTGGCTCCACAGTGAGATAAGACAGGGCTTCCACGTGGTTAGATGATCTGTGAGAAAGCTCCTCCATCCACCAAGGAGCCAAACAGGTCAGGGAGACAGCAGATGGAGTGGGGGATCTCTGTTCCACTCCTGAGCTGGTCGAAGGTTTTCCCGGGTAGAGCTCACGGACCTAGTTTCCGTTCCTCTGTGAATTAATGTCCTCAGCCCCACAGTGAGTGGGCTGCTGAGAAGGCTTGCTACACCTACCCAAGATGTACCTGACACCCATAGATAGCTACTCCTTTCCTCAGGACCCCAGTCCTCCCTCTCAGGTAACCTTTATCATAGGTACAGGCATTTCTGAGACTGAAGTCACCCAGACTATCAGCTGAATGAAAGAAACACACACACACACATACACCACATGCATCCACATGCACACACATGCATCCACATGCACATCATACAGTGAGAACATACTTAGTCTCATACAAGTCCAACCTTTGCAGTGGGGATTGGTTTTTTGAATGAAAAGGACAAGCACAATAGCTGAGACTACTTATTCCTGCCTCACAGCCGTCATGTGTGCTCCATTCCCCCTGTCTGGAACACACAGAGTAGGCGCCCCTCATCCCCGTTCTTCCACCTCATGGACCTTGTCACTGCAGGAAACAGGGTTGGTTGTCTGTTCCAGCGTGTCCATTTTACTCCAGATTTCTAGAGACTGGCAGAGAATTAAAAATTTGCTTGAAGAATAAAGGGATATTAATATGTGGTTATTAATATAATACATGCCACAGAAGCTCTCTGGCTTCTTCACACCCAAGCGTAGGGAGGAGAAGCCTCGTGGTTTCCCTTGTAGGCAACCATCTGTCTGTTCTTTGTGTCTGTGCAGTGCTACTTCCTCACCAGTTGGCTACCCTATGTTTTGAGACAAGATGTCTCCCAGATGCCTTGAGCTTGCTATGACCAGAGAGCTCCAGGGGTCCACCCCACCCAGCTTATTTTATGTGGATGCTGGGGATCAAATGAATGTCCCCAGGCTTGCATGGAGAGTGCTTCCCTGATCTAGCCATCTTCCCATCCCTGCAATGTTCACTTCTAGGCAGCAGGCCTGTGCCCTCAACCTCTGGATAGGAGTGTTTTCTTATCCCTCTGGAAACGTCACCATTCCTGTGGTGTCTGGATTAACAAGCATCCTCTTTCAGGCTTGAGAGCACAGGTCTGGAGATGGGGGTAGGTAGGCGTTTGACCATCCTATTCTGGTCCTCGTCCTCGTCCTCGTGACCAAGCCTGCTCAGTCAGTCAACAGGTTCTCCAGCACAGGAGCAAGGATTAAAAAGAAAAATGACAGTTAGACAACATTGTAGTGTGACCCCAATCAATTCTGAGACTGAAGGCAAAATTTTTTATTTTTCAACCCACTTTTAAACCAATTTAATTACATGCAGGTATTTTGGGCAAGCAGTACAATAAGGAACTAACAAAGCAGCAAGCGGGGTTCTGAAAATTACTCCATGACAGTTGTTAAAAAGGGCTTGTCATAAAGATTTGAGCCCACTTCCTCCTCCAAGCCCCAAATCTTGTCTGAAGCTTAGTTCTACCCTAAGACTAAAATTCCTGCCTTATCTTACTTCTCTATTACAGCCTAAAGTTAGCTTTTTGCTGAAATTTACTTCCTTATTACACCCTGATGTCAGAGTCCTGCCTGAGCTTACTTCCAAGGTCAGATTCCTGTCTGAGGCCCACTTCTTTGTCCAAGCCATTGTCAGACTGCTGCCAAGCGGTACCCCAAAAGGCTATCCACATCCTCGGTTTTTCATTTATGCAAAGGATGGTCTGACCCCATAGAGGACTGACATAGATACTACTCATGGAACCTTTAGCATAGTCTGACATAGACAGCACGTATGGAGCCTTTAGCACAGTTGTCCATGCCGGGAACTGCTGGGTGAATGAATGCTAGTCAGTAGCATTGCATCTACTATTGTTTCTTTCTCTTCTCCAGATGTTACAACTTACTCCAAGCAGTAATACTCGAAACATCCATCAATAAAGTTTCCTACCCATTCTTTGTTCAAAATAGGGACTATAATCAAAACTTAGAGAGTCAGATGTAGGTGTCAATAAAAAAAATACATGTCAATAGTTATGCCGTATTTCAACTCAGGTGATATAATGTTTGGTTTGGCGTTCTTGTTTCCATTTGGTTTGTACATTCATTCACATAAAATAAGCCAAGACCTTTGAGGGGGGGAAAAAAGGCTTCCCCGGAATGTCCACTGGGAACTGATGTCTTTCTAACCTGCCCTGGGATGGTGATCATTTTATTTGTTTGTTTGTTTGTTTGTTTTGTTTTCACTATAGGCTCACCTCTAACATAACAATCGTGAGGGGAAAAAAAAAAGAAATTTTTAAGCAATAGAGAGTAACTTCTGTATTTTGTAGCTTAAACTTCTGTATAACACGATTTACAATTACCAGGCTATTGTACAAATTTAAATACCCGAATTTAAAGTGGGATGGCTTTCCATCCCACTGTAGCACGGTTTTGATGGGCAAGTTTGTTGAGAATGGGCCTCTTACCAATGCCTGGAAGTCGAAATACAGGATTGTTGAGAGTTGAAGGACAGACTCTATGATAGCTAAACAGACAAAACCTAGGGGGAACAAAAGGAGGGAGGAAGGGAGGGAGAGAGAGAGAGAGAGAGAGAGAGAGAGAGAGAGAGAGAGAACATCTGCATCCTACACAGGTTTTCTGCTGAAAGAAACTTGACCCTAGGAATATAGCCAAGTCCCTGAAGATTATTATTTTCAAAACATCCCAGCGGGATTTCTCCTGTAAAATGCTAAGCTAACTAAACATGAACCTGTCGTCCAACTCCGTGACTACGTATTACTCACTGAGAAGTATGACCCGACACATGCTATTCACTAAGCTTCCGTTTTTAAAGTATCTGTAAGGAAGCCATGGGGAGAAAGTGTCCCTGCTGTCAGCTGAGAAGTCGCCTTTGCTTGTTTGTCCGCACAGAGTCAGCGAGCTCTTATGGAGCTTTGCTTAGGCGGTTTGTGTTAACTGTGGGGATTATATGAAGCTCATCTCTGTTAGACATACATAGCCTCTAAGATCTCCATGCACTTTCCACATCTACATTGTTTTACCATTACATTACATGACTGCATTTCAATGATAATAGCTGCCCCTGGGCAACGAGTCAATGGAGTTGAGCCTTCATTAGCATCCAGCTTATAGACCACAGTCTAATATTCATGAGTCCTGATTTTTTTCTTCTACTCTTCCATTACCTTTATGAATGCATTGATTTCTCCATATTCAATGCATTTGACCCAACTAGAGTCCTTGACAGCGAAAGACCCACAATGTGAGGACTCCCCCACGTTCTGACTCAGGAGAGGCGATACCCCAAATCACTCATGAGAAACAGTCTTGATGCAAACAGCAAGAGGATTTTTATTTCAAGAGCTCTCAGGCCCAAAGTCATACACCACGCAGGGTATAGGGGCGTGGCACACCGATAGCTGGGTAAGGGGGTATTTAAAGGAAGAAACCACAACTCAAGGGGGTGGGGAGGGAGTTGTTGGAAAATACCAAAAATATCAGTTAAAAGTCACGAGAAAGTGCAAAGTCACAAGAGTCACAAGGAACACCTGGTAATGGTGCAGGTTATTTCTCTAGACAGTTTCCAAGAGCCTCTAAAAATAGCATATTTGCATAGTGTGTTCCATGAATGGTCAGGGTGGTCCTTTTTGAACAAACACTCCCTGAACCCAGGAAGCAGATGGGTGGAGGAATGTCGCTATCTGTTTTATGATTTGCATGCCTTGGAGCATTGAGTAACAAAGCTCACATTCTCAAGCCTGGGCCTAAAAACCTAGTTTTTATGTTTTTATGTTTCACTTTTTCAACAGCTCTTGACTTCTTCGATTCCCATCTCTGAGCATGGCTTCCACCGTTTCTTGTCGTGTCCTCAGTAGCCTGGAACAACTTCTGTTTTTCTTCTTAGCCTAATGCTTTGTAGGCCCAAACCCAGAGCCAACCATTCCCCCAAAGACTCAAAGCTTCCTTCAGTGGCAAAACACGAGTATTTCCGACAACTCTAAATAACTCATATATTTTAGACACCATCTGAGTTGAACTACACTGTCAGGTTGAAAATAGAGATATTCCTAATACTTAAGACCCTGTGTGTATCTGCATGCAGACATCATTTCAATCAACAGCTGCACCAGGAACACACAGTAAGATGGCCAAAGAGCTTTGCATGTTCCCTCCCTTTCTGCAATATCTCTGATCAATTCCTACAAGACCATTTTATCCCCCAGTTAACACAATGAGCCGACTCAAAGAGCAGAAATCTAATTGTACAGTCAGATGCAGGTAAACCTTGAGGCACTAAACGTGTTCCTTCACCATTACAAAAGCAGGTCAGGCTTCAGAGAAATTTCACAAAGCCCTCCCCACGACATCCTACAAATGATAATGACAGTTGCTTAATTATGTTTCGGTTAAATAATTTAAAAGAAGTGTTTTGATCATAATTTTAATATTTTATTCTACATAAAGCAGAAGGAATGGTGAGAGGCATAGTGTCTCATCAAGGGCAAACATTGATTTATTCAGTCAATAAATATTTATGTGCCTGAAAATCTAAGACACCCATACTTGGTTCTTATAGCTGTGAGCTTTAAAATTAATTTTCAAACCAGGGACTTTGGAGCTGGAGAGATAGATGGTTCAGCAGTTAAGAGCTCTCTGCTGAAGTCGGGCAGTGGTGGCGCATGCTTTTAATCCCAGCACTTGGGAGGCAGAGGCAGGTGGATTTCTGAGTTCAAGGCCATCCTGGTCTACAGAGTGAGTTCCAGGACAGCCAGGGCTACACAGAGAAACCCTGTCTCAAAAAACAAAAAAACAAATAAAACACCAAACCAAACCAACCAAACAAACAAAAAACAAAAGAGCTTTCTGCTATGTAATCATAAAGGCCAGGGTTTGGATCCTAGTACCTATATAATAAATCAGTGTGTGCATTACCTGCAAATGCCTGTAACTATAGCTCCAAGGGATCTGACAGCCCCTTCTTGTCTACACACATACACACACACACACACACACACACACACACACACACACACACACACTTTTTCAAATTAAATAAAAAGGAATTAATTTAAAGTTTTAAGTAAATAAGATACCACATGTACTTGAGTTAGACATGATGGTGAATCTGTAACAGTTTATAAGGAGGAGATAAAGTGGAGATAAGAAGATCAGGTCAGCTTCATCTATCGAAGGAGTTTGAGGCAAGTGTGGGCTACATGAAACTCTCACGAAGGGGACAGTTCAGAGAGGAAGGAGTTGAAACGTAAATCAATTACAACCAGGTTATTTCCATACTGTCAGGGGTACAGTGGTAGTTTCCTGATAGACCCAGGCAGGTGTTGCCTGATTTCTCCAGCTGACAAAGCCGCAGAGTTCTTGGTCATTTGTAAGTGACAGCCCCTTGCCTTCCACTGTGGTATGGGCTATGCTTTCAGGTCATACAGCTGTTCTATGTTCCTTTGGCTGCCAGCTTGTCACGGTCACTCCCCCACAGCCCTGGTCCCCTCGCCGTCCAACATGTCTTGTGGCAGAGTGATTGAGCCAGATGTTTTCCTCCATGGCAGAAGGCCCTGGAGACTTCCAGAAGAGAGGTTTCCCATTTGGCTTTGCCTCAGTGTCAGTGATCGATGACTCGTTGCTGCCACTATTTTCAAGTGTCCCTGTTGGCCCACTTCTTCATGTTAAAAGGCATGTGTGGCTTTAAAGGACTCTGTTCTGGCCAGCTTGAGTCCCGAGTTCCCTTTAAACCCCTCTCAGACCATTTTGTGTTCCCAGCCAAGTACCTCACCTCTGTCTGCCACATTCCTCATCTCTGGATTACCCTTGAGGGGAATAATGACCCTAGCCACTTCTCCCAGCTGGAGCACACCTGCCTTTATTAATCCCACAGGCAGAGACTCGCTTGAGGTCAAGTTCAGCCAACTTTCTTACTTGTACACCATACTTTGGTCCTGTTCAGCTGGCACAGATTCAAACAAAATCAGGCAGAGACTTTAGAAACCTTGCTAGGGACTCAGAAACAGGCCGGTCCCACCTTGACTTTTACCCAGAAAGACAAGCTGTAAAACAGAGTGGAGAGATTATATCATAAAAGAATTGAGTTCTTCCTGTAACTTTGCCTACAAATTCCTTCTGTACGTACTCATATCCTTGTACCTGTATAGCAAATAGACAAGCAGGGAATGCTCCAGGCTCAAAACACCTAGATCTATCACCAATAAGCTACGTGATATATAGGCAAGCCACTCTAGTTCTTGCTGTCCTGATTTACTTATCAATCAGATGTGGACTGTAATAGCATCTTACTCATAAATAAGTAAGGATCTCAGCATTTGGCACATTTTTAGCTGTCAGTGAATGTTACTTGATATGCTCCATACCAAGCTCTTGAGCAGAACTCAAGAAATTTGATTTGCCTTTGGCCTATCCCCTGCCCTTTTCGTCACTGTCCTTTAGATGTCCAGGAGCCCCTCCTACCATAGTTCACTTCTCACAGAGCACTTGGAGGAATGGTGAAATCTCCAATGTAATTCAGAAGAAACCATAACTTCTTACTATCTCTCAAACACGTTCTTCAAACTGATACCCATCCAGTTGCAAATCAGTCAAACCTAGGATGGCCGTTCTTACTCTCTTGAGTGCTTCTCAACCCAACATTCTTTTGGTAAGAAAAGCACTCACACCTTTTGTGGGTTTTTTTTTTTTAATTTCCTGGAAGACTACAGCTATTTGTGGTCTTAGAAATACATGTGATTGCTGAAATGTATGAGTTGTTCCCTTTCAACAAGATTCTATAGCTCATGACCCAGAGACCACAGGCTTGGGTCTCTGTGGCTTCCATTTAACAATGTTCATTTGCTGGGCGTGGTGGCACACGCCTTTAATCCCAGCACTCGGGAGGCAGAGGCAGGAGTATTTCTGAGTTCAAGGCCAGCCTGGTCTACAGAGTGAGTTCCAGGACAGCCAAGGCTATACTGAGATACCCTGTCTCGAAAAAACAAAAACACCCCCCAAAAGACAAAACAACAAACAAACAAACAAACAAAAACAAAACAAAACAAAAACAATGTTCATAATTGGTAGCTTGGATAAAAGCTAAGCACTTCCTGTACTCATGTTTGCTGCAACAGTTACATTATTTTCATAAGAAAAATTTATAAATGGGCCTTACTAAATGCAAAACGTCTCTAAATTCTTTCACATGTACTGAAATGTGGAAGGGAATCAGAGTGACCCTCCAAAAGAATCCCTCCCCACTGTGAGAACTAGCTGGAGAAGTTCAAACCTATAAAAATATGCCTGAGGCTTATTTTCTTGTAAATTATAATTAAATTTGCATTTATAGTTCAATAGATCACTCTGGAGATTTCCCAAAAGCTTTCAGGGGGAGGAAAAAATAGATGATAAGATTAAATGATCGCAGCAAAATAGACTTTTCTACAGCAGGTATTAATTAATTCCAGTTCCTATATTAAGGCATACATTTGTGAATATATGATATGGAGCCATACCCTTCCTGGCTGCTTAGAAGCAATATACGGCAGATTCATTCATCCACCTGGCAACCCTTGCCCTGGGTCACAGCAGACTAAATAAGTCAGGTTGTGTTGCTGAAGAAACCAGTGTAGTTCTTAGGAGAGTGACGTGTGTGGTGTGTGTGAGGAGCCCTTTGGAAAGTGAGAATGCGGCGACAAGACTTGGATTAGCTTCCATTTAACGAACTGTGCTAGCTTCTATCCTTCCACTTGACAGACTTTTGCACCTAGATATGGTTGTACATTACAGAAAGAATAACTCCCCCCGGTTTTTTTTCATTTTACTTCTTTTGTGGGTGTGTGTGTTGTGCATGCGTGTGACTATTTGTGTTTGTTTATATGGAAGCTCCTGCAGTGGGGTGGGGTACACGTGTATATTTGTGTGCCCACGGATATCTTCCTCGACCAAGCTCCATGTTTTTATTTTTGAGGTAGAATCTTCCCTAAACAGGGAGCACACCAGTACCAGCTAGTCTAACAGCATCTACTGTTAGGACATTACTCCAGACATCTATTGTCCTTAGGCCCAATGTGCTGGGCTGTCACACTGGATGGTGTCTATGTGGGTGCTGAGGATTTGAACTCTGGTCCTCATTGGTAAATTCAGCCCACTTGACAGCCACTGACTACAGCCAATATTATTGTCATCCTCACTGAGATTATCAGAGGAGTCTGGATTTTGTAACCTGAGAAATTGTCCTTTTATTAATTAATTATTTTATTTATTTATTTATATCCCAAATGTTGTACCCCCTTCCCCCTTACAGGATTGGGTGCATCCTCTCCCACTGAGGCCAGACAAGACAGCCCTCTGCTACACATGTGCCAGGGCCCTTGGACCAGCCCATGGATGCTCTTTGGTTGGTGGCTCAGTCTCTGGGAGCTCCCAGGGGTCCAGGTTAGTTGACACTGTTGGCTTCCTATGGGGTTGCCATCCTCTTCAGCTCCTTCAATCCTTCCCCTAACTCTTCCAGAAATTTTCCTTTTTAATAGTGGCTGGGAAACAGGCAATTTCTTCTACAGTCTTCATTCAGAGGCTGGGGAGATGACTTGGGGGAGAAAGCGCTGAGTCCAGTGAAACTCAGCCTGGTCTCCAATTACACTAGAAAGCTCAATCTTTCCCAGTCAGGCCAGCATTCATTCCTTCTGTTCTTCCAAGGAGGCAGCTGTCCCGCCTCCAGCCTCCATTCTCTCTCCTATACCCCACCCTGCACCAGGGCCTCCAGACTTCCTAGCTCCTCCTCCTTCTCTTCCTCCTCCTCCTCTTCCTCCTCTTCCTGCTGCTGCTCTCAGCCTCCACTTCATGTCTTCAGAGCCCTATCAGGGTTAGCTCCAGTATCTCTAGTAGTGAATCGTCTTAGCAGTTCTAACCAGCATCGCGTAGTGACTGACTCCCCAGATGGACTAGAACCCTGCAAGGAAATACTTTTTCCAGCAGCCCTTTGTACTGCCTCTGTAACATAAGTGGACATGGCTTTGGATTTTTAGATTTCTTTGCTCAATTTGGAGCGCACAGCTCTAGAGGCTACAAGCAAGAGAGAAATGGAAGTTGGGAATTAAAGAGGTGAAGCTTTAAGGTCAGCAGTTCTCAATCTGTGAGTTGTTACCCCTGCGGGGGTCACATATCGGAAATCCTGCATGCCATGATATCTGACATTATGATTCATAACAGTAGCAAAAAAATCACAGTTATGAAGTAGCAATGAAATACTTTTATGGTTGGGGTCAGTACAGCATGAGAAAATGTATTAAAGTGTTGTGGCATCAGGACGGTTGAGAGGCGGTGCTTAAGAGTGAGGACAGTTAAACACACGCACTATGGTAGTAGAGAAGAGAAACCGTAGCATAAGAAAGGTTTAAACAGGAATAGGAGTTCAGGAGTCTGGGGAGAATGAGGTGGGGCGGGGCCGGGGACAACCACAGCTAAAGATGTGGGAGAAGGCTAAAGGAAACTTACTACTTTATAAGAATTTTTTTTTTTTTTTTTTTTTTTTTGGTTTTTCGAAACAGGGTTTCTCTGTATAGCCCTTGGCTGTCCTGGAACTCACTTTGTAGACCAGGCTGGCCTCAAACTCAGATATCCGCCTGCCTCTGCCTCCTGAGTGCTGGGACCAAAGGCGTGCACCACCACGCCCGGCTGTAAGAATTTTTAATTTATTTTAAAATTCTAAAGTATAGAATTTTTAAAATTGAATGGAAATAGTCTACACGAGTGGATAATGCTGCCCCCAGAAGTCATAGTGTTGGTATGGAGACGCCCTCCCATAACTTGTTGGCCAGGGATACTTAAGAGACTCCCAAAAGAACACTTGCTGCAGTTAGGTCTTTTGGTTGCCTACCAGAACTCCATGGTAAGATCTTATTGCTGAAGACTTTGCTTACAGAACCCAGAGAAACCAACCTAGAACTGAGCTGGAAGCTACTTCCTTGTGAGCTGAGAGGTATTATGTAGGCTGCTAAAAGAGAATAATCACAGTGGCCCAATATGACTATGGACCACTCGTGCATCATGCGTACGTACGTGCGTGCGTTAGTTACTTTTTTAATCGCTGTGATCAAAACACCCAACAGCCATAACTTCATGGAAAGGAAGAATCAGTTTGGCTCCTGGCTTCAGAGGGTTCACTCTTCAAGGAGGGAAAGACTTCCCAGACAACTTGGCTCCTGGTGATGTAAGCATAGGAAGCAGGAAACAGGGGTTGAATATTACCTTCAGTGTCCACCCCCACTGACCTACCTCCTCCAGCTGGGCCACACATCCAAAGTCCCCTCCCTCCCCCCAGACAAAAAGCACTGAACTTAAGAACGAGCATTCAAGCCGGGCGTGGTAGCACATGCCTTTAATCCCAGCACTCAGGAGACAGAGGCAGGTAGGTGGATTTCTGAGTTCAAGGCCAGCCTGGTCTACAAAGTGAGTTCCAGGACAGCGAGGGCTATACAGAGAAACCCTGTCTCAAAAAACCAAAAAAAAAAAAAAAAGAACGAGCATTCAAAACACCAACTTCACTGATCCTACTTGTAAAGAATAAATGTGGGGCTGGTGAGATGGCTCAGCGGGTAAGAGTACCGGACTGCTCTTCCGAAGGTGATAAGTTCAAATCCCAGCATCCACATGGTGGCTCACAACCATCTGTAACGAGATCTGGCGCCCTCTTCTGGAGTGTCTGAAGACAGCTACAGTGTACTTACATATAATGAATAAAATAAATCTAAAAAAAAAAAAAAGAATAAATGTAAGCAATATAGAAGAAATAACCCAGACCACCTCTCTCTCTCTCCTCTCTCTCTCTCTCTCTCTCTCTCTCTCTCTGTGTGTGTGTGTGTGTGTGTGTGTGTGTGTGTGTGTGTGTGTGTGTGTGTGTGAAAATTGAGGCATGCCCTAAGTGAATGCCTCAATTTTGATTGGCTAAAATGTTACCATGGAACCCAAGCCTGGAGTGTGTGTGAATGAAGGTGATAAGGCCCCATGTCAGATAAAGTAATGCTGAATGCCTGAGCTGAAAAAGACTTTAAAACCCCTGGTCTGGCAACTGCAACTGGCCCAGATCCCAGGGCCCAACAGAGACTCTTCCAGTTGAGATCGGCTCACCTCCAGAGCCAGCCCACTGATTCCAGACACCCCAACTCTGGACCAAAGCTCCAGAGACCGGAAGCACAGCAGGAAATGTTGTGGGCCTTTCCTGCCCAGCCCTCGGAGCTAGGCTACGACATATGCCAGATGGGTGAAGTGAGCGTGTGAATGAATGAGATCCCACTTCACTTTCTATTTGCTTTATTGTTGTTTATGAATAAACACTAGTATAACCTGATCCTCTGAGTCCCTGGCACTCTCTTTCTCTCACTCTTGCTCCATCCCTAAGTCTGACTTGAGACACTACTCATTCCTTAGCGGCGTTCTGTTGCTTACCTATTAGTTCGGGTTCAGGGTATATCTACCTTAGTAGAGTTAGAATGATTGCTACTAAGAACTCGAGCCCTTGGATCCCTGCTTAGCAGTGCTTAAGGAAACAGCTTTAACCCCCAGTGATTAACCCCAGCCACACCTTCTAGAAGCCCTCCGCTCATCAGTCAAAAGTGTGCACAGTCAACTTGTTCATTAGGAGTAATTGCTCTTTGAGGCACGTGAGATGTTCACAGGAATACGTGGGATTATCCAGCTTTGCCCTGGGAAGGCATACTTATTGATTCTGTGATTAGGAAGTCACTAAATATAGATGTGGTAATCTTGGGCTTAGTTCTAGCACAGCCAGATGATCACAAGGCACCTTTTCCAGATGGCCCACGCGACTGAAGTCACATGACTCCACTATGCTTTCAGGAATCTTAGTCTGGGCAAAGGTATGATATAGGATCTTCATGAAAGGCCATATCAAAGAGGATTGAGACCTGGGGGCAGAGGTTCTGGATATCTCAGGGGCAACAATTAAGAGGGCACAGAAAAGGGGACAACAGCAGATCTCTGATCTCTCCAGTCTATTTGCCAAAAAAAAGAGTGCCCTGTAATCATCTGGCTGAGCTGAAACTAGGCCAATGATGACCGAATCTATGTTTGCAGTACCAGGGCAACAACAGCTGGGAAACAGTCCTGCTTTAATCTCTTCCACAGCCCAGCCAGGTCCATCTCAGCATGGGATCCATTTCCCATAAGGCCTCACAATAAACCGACTGGCACTGTCTCTCTCCAAAGCCATCTTCCTCTCTGTTGAACTATTTAAACATCCTGGTTCTGGCAGTGTCTACTAAAGCCAATAAAAACCACCTATAGAAGTTTCAGCAGAGATAAGCATTCACAGAAACCCGGAGACGCCCCTTGCCCAGCCCAGCCTGGCCTTGGTGGGGACTGAGGGACATGGTTCCTGCCCCAGGGACAGGGCCCTGCTGTGAGCCTCCAGGAATGGTCGTTGGTTGCTTTGAGCTCAAGACTTGTTTGTATAATAAAGTACTTATTTCAAATGTCCTCCCCGATAATGTTAATGACTCCATGATAATCTGAGATAGCACAAGTCTAGGTGTGGCCAATGTCTCCAAAAAAATGTTAAATGTTGGGACCTTTAGGACAGCCCTTAAGGCTATGGGAAAGAGCTATAAACACATAGTTCAAATATATATATAATTTCTCAACTACACAAAATATAAGGATGCAATATGAGTTCCGAGGTACCCGAACCTAAAGGAACAAAAGTAGCTACGCTATCAGCCAGCTTGTCAGAAAGGTTCCTAGGCTGGCAGATTCCTGAGTTCAAGGTCAGCCTAGGACACAATGAGGGTTGGCCCGGTTGTGGTAGAAATGGTAATTTCAGGGCAGGGCAGGGTCACACTCCAGGAGCTTCTCTGATGTCCTTAACCAAAGCAGACATTCTCTGAATTCTTTTGCAAAGTAAGGAAAAAAAAAAGTGTGCTTGCAGTCTCCTACGATCCTGAGGGGTGGAAGGATGAAGATTCATAAGAAAATGAAAAGGAAACCTGGAGTAAACTGCTGGATTGGTATGTAAATGGACCTGGCTTCTGCAGGAAATGAGCTATCCAGAGAACTCTTTTTTTGTTTGTTTTTTGGTTTTTCAAGACAGGGTTTCTCTGTATAGCCCTGGCTGTCCTGGAACTCACTTTGTAGACCAGGCTGGCCTCGAACTCAGAAATCCGCCTGCCTCTTGCCTCCCAAGTGCTGGGATTAAAGGCATGCGCCACCACACCCGGCCAGAGAACTCTTAGGATAAAAAGAACTGCTTGGAGAACCGACAGACACAGAGACATGAATACGCGCGCGCGCGCACACACACACACACACACACACACACACACACTCACGAGCAAACAGGACATGGGCAGAGATCTCTTAGAATAGAGAACAAGCAGGATATACACAGAGAAATCTCCAGAAAGCAGAACATAGAAGCAGACCAGAAAAGCTGTGTCAAGCAGAACACAGATCATCAGCTTGGATCCACAGTTTGACTTCAAATCATTCTTTTCGCTGCTCCCAGACACCCTTTCTCTCCGAACACCTCTCCGTGCCATGGTTGGTTCTTGGCAACCCCCGACTTTGTTTGCTTTCTATTGCTGTAAGAAACACCATGACCAAAAGCAACCTGAGGAGGAAAGGATTCATCTCCTTACAGGTCTAGGTAACCGACCATTGTAGAGTGAAGCCCAGGCAGGAACTTGAAGGCAGGAACTGCAGCAGAGGTCTTATGCAGCCCAGGCCCACCTGCCTACTGTGGTACTATCCACAGTAGGCAGAGCCCTCCAACATTAAGAAAATGTTCCACAGACATTCCCACAGGCCGTCTGACAGAACAGCTCTTCCACTGAGGTTCCTTCTTCTGGAATAACTTGAATTTATGTCAGATTAGAGTACTTATCAGGCCGGGCAGTGGTGGTGCATGCCTTTAATCCCAGCACTTGGGAGGCAGAGGCAGGTGGATTTCTGAGTTCGAGGACAGCCTGGTCTACAGAGTGAGTTCCAGGACAGCCAGGGCTACACGAAGAAACCCTGTCTCAGGGAAAAAAAAAAAAAAAAAAAAAAAAAGAAAAAGAAAAAGAAAAAGAAAAAGAAAAAGAAAAAAACAACAACAAAAAAATACTTATCAGGAGTGGCAGCTATAAATGACAGCTAGCAAACTTGTTTAAGGGAGACTGGGGAGGAGGTAAATATGTGTCCAGAACCAAGAAATTTGGAAATACAGCCAGACCAGCTAGCAAATGAGGTCAGTAGAGGTCCTTTTCCCTCCCTTTGCCTCCAACTTTGCAATTCTCTGTGGGATTAACTCTTAGGCAGGCTCTCTCAGGAGGATGGAAGCAGAATCATTCTGCCTTATCAGCTTAGCTGCTGCAGCAGGGAAGAGCCATTGCTTCTCAGCAGCACCAGCAGAAATCCCAGGATTCAGCATTAGCATTCTGGTTGAGATCGGATGCCCGTCTCCAAACCTATCCACATGAACAGAAGGATGGCTAATATGAACTGGCCGAGCTCGGCCACAGAGCCAAGAAACAGTGTCAGCATCACAGTAAGAGTTGGGTCGTGCTCAAGTCAAAAAGAAAAGCAACTTGCCTTGCTTCAGGAGTGGGGAGTGAGTGAATCCAACACAACGAGAGCCTCATCCTAAACTCTGCCAGTCTCTGCTTTGCGGAGGTTTAGTCTCCTGCCTCATACCTTGGGTGGTAAGTTGGTGCTAGTTGGTGATCCTGCAACAACAATAGTAACCCAGCCCTTAGATGGTGATGGCGATGTGCTGTTTACATATTTCCACTCAGTGTCCCTCAGAACTCTATACAAAGGTGATATTGCAAGCAACTTCATAAAGAGACTGAAGCAGTGGAAAGCAATTTGCCAAAGTCACGTAGCCAGGAAGTGATGGATTCAGGCCCCCCAAAAACCAGTAGACTAACTACAAAATGCAAAAGAATAGCCATCTAGCTATTATGCCTTTAGTAGCACTGGCTTCTGCTTTCATCTCATATGACTAGAAAGTTATAAATAAAGCATGACCTCTGTGGTGGTTTGAATAGGCATGGCCCCCATAGACACATAGTGTTTGAATGCTTGGCCCATAGGGAGTGGCACTGTGAGGAGGTGTGGCCTTGTTGGAGGAAGTGTGTCACTGGGGTGGCGGGCTTTGAAGTCTCCTGTGCTCAAACTAAGCCAGTGTGGCACATGGTGTCCTTTGCTGCCTGTGGAACTCTTGGCTCCTTCAGCATCACGGCTGCCATGCTTCCTGCCCTGACAGTAATGGACCATAAGAGCTGCTGTCGTCGTGATGTTCCTTCACAGCAATAAAACCCTGACTGAGGCCACCTCAAAAAATAACAATGATGACTGAGAATAACTCCCTCCTGGTTTACATATGTTAAGTGCGACATGTTAAGAGGCCAAGGACTTGGACCAGGTGTGTGTTCTGGACCCTACAGACCAAGAGAGCCAAGTCAGCAGCAGAGCTTTAGTGAATAACGGGAGGCTCAATACCCACTTAGCCTGCAGCAATTACACTGTCTCTGGGCATAACTTGTGCTTTCTGAGAATCCTGGCAGTGGATGTTATTTCTGAGAAGTTTTTCAGAGCCTGATCTGCTTCTGGACGCTTTCTGATTCATGGGTCATTTTTATTTGGCTTGGCTTTGTTTTTCTTGATTTGCAGTAAGTGTAACTGACATTATTGCTCTAATGAGTTTTCCCTCTTAACATACAAAATCCAACTTAATCTCAAAGCTCAATGACTGTACCGAACAACAGTGGTTTGAGTTTCTGAAATATCGATGTCGATCTGTTTAAAAATAAACCTGATCAAACCTAGAGAGCTGGGTGTTTGGTAAAGTGCTTACTGTGGAAACTTGAAGACTTAGTTCAAATCCCAAGCACCCAGTTAGACCTTGTTTGGGAAAATAGGGTGAAGAACGATAGAAGAAAATGCATAAATGACCTCTGGTTACCACACACATTACATATATACACACAAACACATGCGCACATGAAGAAAGTGAATGGAAATAGGGAATTCTGAAAAAAAGACCTTCTTGGTAAAAGCATTTCTCAATGTATTTATAGGACACTTGTCAACAAATGTTGTCACACCTATGTACCACCCTAGTTGTTATTTACTTGGTCTTTTATTTGGAGCCAGGGATTGAACTCAGGCCTCCAGCTAACCATGTTAAGCCTTCCCTCTAACACTGACATGTACTAATTTCCTGGTGTCTTAATTTTTTATGTTTCAATTGACTCGACTTTTACCTGACTCTGTAACCATAGATTACTGCTATTAATGAAGGAAGTGTATCACTGTGTGGGCAGCCTTTGAAGTCCCCTGTGCTCAAGTTAAGCCAGTTTGGTACATGGTGTCCTTTGCTACCTGTGGAACTACTGTAACCACGTCTCACTGCTACTTTCCCTGAGCAGCCTTAGAAACAAGACACTTAATGGCCAGGTGTAGTGGAATATACCTGCACTCCTTGTACTTTAGTGGCAGAAGCAGAGGGATCAGGACTTCAAAGTCATCCACCATCACAAAATGAGCTCAAGGCCCCATCTCAAAACAAGCAAGCAAGCAAGCAAGCAAACAAACAAACAAACCACCTGGGAAGTGCAAATGAAATACCAGCTCTTTGTCAGGGCGTGCAAAGCATGAAAGGACAGAACAACTCAATCCTCCTAGATTAGGATTAAAACTGATAACAGCTGCATGAAGAACAAATCTGATTGAGCCTTTACAGCTTTTAAAATACACTTCTTCTGTGAGCCTACAATTACATTGGGAATGCTCACTGTAATTTTATTCAAAATGGCTAAAGAAACTGGAAAAAGGTGATCTGCTCGCACAATGGAGTGTCATCCAGCCAAAAAAAGGATTGGCTTGCTGGTATGCAGAACAGGGACCCATCAGAGAAGGCAGCTGGAATAAAAGGAAACTTCCCTGCAGGCGTGGTGTCTTGAATGAAAGAGACCTCCATAGACTCAGAGGGAATGGCAGGCACTATTAAGAGGTGTGGTCTTCATGTCTCTAGCTGCATATATAGAAGAGGATGCGGATCAACCGGTAGTCACCCTTCTTTCCGGGGAACCAGTACGTCTGAAATATACGGGGTTATGTCCCCTTACGGTCCCGGTTCTTCACCCTCGCCTACCCATCCCCTCGTCCCGGCCCTCCCCCCTCCCATATCCCTTGAAAGACCTATTGTGAACTTTACATTTTGAAGAAAATATCTAATAAAAGTTGAAAAAAAAAGAGGTGTGCTCTTGTAGGAGGAGGTGTGGCTTTGTTGGAAGAAGTGTGTCACTGGAGTGGGCAGGGTTTCAAATGCTTAAGCCAGGCCCAGTGTCATCCTCTCTTCTTTCTTGCTGCTGATTGGCTGTAGAATGCTCAGCTCCTCCAGCACCAGGTCTACTTGTTTGCTGCCATGTTTCCCACCATAACAATAATGAACTAAACCTCTGCACTATAAGCCAGCCTCAGTTAGCTGCTTCCCTTTATAAGAGTTGCCATGATTGTGGTGTCTCTTCAAGTCAATGGAAACCACAACAAAGACAGAGAGAAAGATCAGAGGAGTGGACAGGTTAGGACAGGGCTTAAGAGGGTAGCAATGGTATCATCAGCCTGAGTTGATGATTGTGGGGAGCGGGCGCGGCCGAGGCTTCATGGGCCAAAGATGGCACCTGGCTCTATGCCAAGCCCCATGACCTCGCTTGTTTACCTCAGTCTCAATCATGCACAGTAAAAGCAGCGTTTAACTCCTTGGAGAGGTTAGCTCAACATCTCGTGATACCATTCTGCCAGCCAATCCTGCATGCTGCCTTGGACGCGTGCGGCTATGATTGGGTGGTGTGAGGTGACGTGAGTGAATGGAAGAGGATAAGTTGTGGGCAGTCCCAAAGGATTGAGGAGGAGAATTGATGATTGACCACTGATGATCGATGAGGGATTGAAAGCTGGGGAAGCTGTGAGAAACCTCCAAATAAAGAGAAGCGGCTGCAGCAGCTTTGAACCTGCTTTGGAGTCGGTGTCATGGTGTCGTTTATTCCCACTCTCTGCTGGTCAGAGATTGGGGTTGCCACAGATGATGATAATAGTCTACATTTTAATAGGAGTTTGGGTTGTACAGGTATCCATTTTATCAAACACAGTAGGTTTTATGCTGAAATGAACAAATAAAGCAAGCACTGGACTCTCTTATTAATGATCTACAACTGAAATATTTGGGGGAAAAATATACCACTGTCTCCAACTTAACATGCAATACATTGAAAACCAAGATAATTGATAACTGGATCAAAGGACTGACAGAGGTTAGAGAGGTGACAAAGAGTATAATAAAATGTTCTTGGTGGACTCTAAGAGCTTTCATGGGTGTTCATGGTAAAAACTTTTTCTACTTAGCTGCAATTTGAAAACCTAGATAGCAAAATAAATGAATTAAAAAGCCTTCTAATTATTAAAATAAGCTGCCTATGCCCAGATAAGATGGTGAGTTTTAAATGTCAACTTGCCAAAACGTAGAATAATCACCTAGAAAGAGAGCATCAATTGAGTAATTGTCTTTGTCTTGTTCTTCTGTGGGCACACGTATAGAAGACTGTCTTGATTGTCCATTGATGTGTAAGAACCTACTTCACCGTGGGTGGCTTTGTTCTCCACCTGGTGATCCCAACCTATAGAAGAAAGCTGGCTGAGCGTGTCTCTGCCTGCCAGCCAGAAATCAGTGTCCCTAAGGATCCTGTCAGGCTTCTTTGGCTGTGTCGTGAGGTCTGTGGTTAAGCACAGAGTTGACCCTGTGTGGAACAGCACACAGGCCTGCCTTCAGATTTCTGTTTTGGTGTCCCTCAATGCTAGAATGTGGCTTGGAGTTGTATAAGGCAAATAAAATAACCCTTTCTTCCCTTGTGGCCAGAGTGGTTTATCCTAACAAGCAAGGGGCTTATACCTCTAACCCAGCAACTAGGAAACTGAGGCATGAGGATGAGGAGGTTGAGGCCAATCTGTTGTACCCAGTGGGATCCTGTCTTAAACAAACAGAAGGCAAGCGTACATCCCAGCTGTACATCAGCATCGACTCACCGCCTGCAAGCGCAGTCTTAGCAGGCACGTGGTCCTCTTGAAGTCTAGACTTGGGAGAGAATCTAATCCAATGCTTTCAGTCTGTAAAGCTAAAAGCTAAAAGGAATATTTATAGTTTAGGTTCATATCTATCTCTCAGCTCTTCACGTCAAAAAGTACGCTTTTCTTCTAGCTCTTCTAAAGCCTTCCGAAGCAAAGGAAGAGGTGGCTGGGATTTGTGAATGGGCTAGCTGCTTCGGGAGTCTCAGTTGCTGCACAAATATGTCCCCAACTTAGAAGCCTTAAAAACTTAGAAAAACATCAGAGCTGATCACCCCGGAAGTCCTGTGGGCGCCGCTGTGTAAAGCATCTCCGGGGATGCCGATCAATTCCAACAAGAATAGCTCTACTAGAGTTTGCAGTATTTTCATCTAATGATAAGTCAAATCAATAGTGATTTGGACCAAAATATTCTTTTTTCTGACAAATCAATGGCCGCCATTCACAAAATTTAAACAATCCATGATGAGAGCAGACAGAAATCTAAAAACACCAAAGCAAGCAATAGGACCACTAATTAGAATAGGAGACTTGGAACATGGACCAGATAAACAAAATGGGGGGAAATTAGCAGTAGCAATTACTATCTTGGCCCAGAGAACACAATGTCCTAAAGACTAACAGTCAGCAGTCAGAAGACTGAATAGCAATACGCATTAATGAGATCTGTGGGAGAAAAAGAAAACTGGCTCGAGGCTATTTACTATAGCATCAAAGTCTTCAGTGCCTGGGAATGCAGAAATCTTTCTAAGGAGGCAGATAGAATGCCTGTTTATTAGAATGCAACATCGAATGCAAATGCCCATCTATAAACTATAGCTCTAAAATTATTAAACTGCTATTAGAAAACACAGGCCAGGGAAATGGCTCCGTGCGTAAGAGCACTTACTGTACAAGCAGAAGGGCCTGAGTTCAAGCCTTCAGTATCCATGTAATGGCCATGTGTGGTCATATAAACATATACAACCCGTGTAATGACCACATGTGGTCATATAAACATATACAACCCAGTGCTGGGGTGGGGGAGGAGGGGGACAGTAGGATTGTGGGTGTTTGTGTGTATTGGGGGTGGGGGAGATCGCTGGGATTTGCTGGCCAGCAGCCTAGCTCCAGTTTAGTGAAAGATCCTGTCTCCTAAAAATAAGGTAGCTCATGCTGCTTCTGAGGGCCATGTCTGAGTCCATGGACCTGAAGCACTAGGGGTCTGTGTCTGTCCATGGACCATGTTACCACCAAAAGCCACGTGGACATCCCGGTTTTGGGGTGCTGCCTGAGGCCACATTGATGTCCAAGGGCTATGCAAAGCTGGCCCTCTGGGCAGCACAGGAGAGCTGTCCCTAATGGTGTGAGAAGTCAGAGAGCTGTTCCCAAGCCTTTCCTACTGTAAGGGGCCCTATACCACACGTGGGCAGTGCTAGAAACTTGGCCCCGATGCTATGAACACAGGAGAGCTGGCCCTACCCCTCTCCTGGGTAAAGCAGGTTAGCTGTCCCTGATTGTGTGAGCACAGGAGAGCTGGCAAGCTGACCAACTCAGAGCCCTGGATCTTGGCCTGGGTGATAGCTGAGTTGGTCATGGAGCCTGAATAGGGGCCGGCCCTATTCAGAACCAAAGCTACAGTATCTCTATAACACAGGGCAAGAAAAGGCTATCTGCGACCAGTCCCAGTGAGGATCCTGTATTGATAGTGTAGCAGAAGCCAGAGGCCTCAAAGCAGACCAATGGTTCATTGCAACGAACATTTGCAAATAAAGCTGTATGCACAAAAGGGCAAACAAACTGTGTGACACACCACTGCTCTCTTAGAGACATGGGTTTTGTTTGTTTGTTTTCTTTTTTCTTTTCTTTTTTTTTTTTTTTTCGAGACAGGGTTTCTCTGTGTAGCTCTGGCTGTCCTGGAACTCACTTTGTAGACCAGGCTGGCCTGGAACTCAGAAATCCGCAGGTCTCTGCCTCCCGGAGTGCTGGGATTAAAGGTGTGCGCCACCACTGCCCGGCTTGTTTGTTTTCTTTTTGGGGGAGCTTGCAAGGGTGGAAGATGGATATGAAGGGAGAGGGGAGATGAGTTGGATTGTGAAATCCACGAAGAATCAATGAAAAGCGAAAAAAAATGACAGTCATAGAAAATGAAAAATTATCAAGCTAATGCGAAGACTAGGGAAATATCTTTATGCCTTTAAAGTTGCTTCCCAATGAAACAGAGCAAATCTCTGTGGTTACTCCAAAGATGAATTACAGATAGCTAAAAAGAAGAAGATGGGAAAGTACAGAGAGGCGTTGCCAAGAAAATTAAAGTAAGGATGTCACTGGGTTTTGTTATGTATCACTGTCGAAACTGAAAAGCCCCTGCGAAGCCGAGAGATGAGCCGACTCAGCACAGCATGGCACGGATCCCGTCCGTCCGTCCGCGTAGTTCAGTCCTCCAGATGCTCACAGCTCCCCTGGACACGCCCACTTCTTCAGGGGCTTCCAAAGCTGAGTCCTAAAGTGGTCCTGTGTGAGCATCATTTTGTCCCGATGAGTCTCTAGGAGAACTCTGATCTTTGCTTCCAGATTCCTATCAGTTGCGGTTCTGATTCTTAACTGAAAGTGAGGATGTGGAGACGGGCTACTTTTCTGATTAAATGAATGTACCGGAACTCTGAATTATAGAAGACCTCTTGCAAACCTCAGATGGCTCATTCGATTTCCTAGGACTCGAGTTTTTAAAAAGTCAATGCACAATAGGCCCTACTCCAAAGATCCAAGGCTGAAATAAGTTATGATGGGATCTCTTCTAAGCCCCACAAGCTAGAACTACTTCTTTATTTCCCCCAAGACACACACCAGAGGACGTCTCACAGTCCATCTCATCCATCCCTGTCATCTCCTCTGCACTGCTCTCTTCTTCAAGTGCCTCATCCTTAAAGACTGCCCATGTACTTGGAAATAAAGGACCGCTGGGGCCATTTGGAAAGAGAAGGCAGAGATCGAGATCGATCGGCAAGGGAAGTTAAAATGCCGCCATCCATCCCAGTGCCTCTGTACCAAGGATGCAGGTATCCTGCCTGGGATTCACAGGACAGGACAGGAGAGAGAGAGAGAGAGAGAGAGAGAGAGAGAGAGAGAGAGAGAGAGAGAGAGAGAGAGAGAGAAGGCTTTAGTTCTGAATAGCGATGCGCTCTTGTAGGAGTCAGTCTGCACTTGGAGATCAGACTCACAGACCTCAACAATGGTCATCCTCGCCCACCCAGAGGACTGAATTGAAAGAGACAATTTGGCCAGCTGCAAATTTCATGTAAATAAAAGCTGGGTTGCGTTGACTATAGGGCCTCACATAAACACTTTTGAAAATGCAATATACTGTTCCATTTTGGAGCCAGCTATGTGAGAGTGTGTCTGTCCTCCATTGTCTCTCTGAGATGGCAGAGCAGAATATAAACTATGGAAACCCGTTTCAAGCAGGTAGATTCATATTGTACTGGGCTCACTCATGCCCTAGAAACGTGTTTCACTTCATGTGTAGTCACTGCTTAACATGAGTTAAAAGAAGAGAGACAGCTGTGTGGTTAAATCACAGGTTTTTTGGGTGAAATCTAGTTCAACTTCTACACGTATGAGCTGGAAGTTTTAGTGAATCCTGTTGGATACATGTTTTAGTATTATCAGCTACCCAGTATACCCACGACTCCGGAGGAAAGAGCCAATCAAGGAGGCCCGGCTTGTATGACTCATATTTGTCTGTTCCTCTGCCAGAAGCTAATCAGATCAAAATAACCATGCGATCCCGGGTGAGCGGAACTAGACCAAGAAGATAAAGATCCCTTTCCATAGAACTGGGAATCAGGGAATTTAAGAAACGTGAACAGTTACACCTCTTTAAAGTGTGATCTCTGGACCCGCAGCTTCTGTGCTAGTTGGAAACTTAGTGAGACGTTGATCCAGCCTCCTGGACCCACTGGGCCAGTATCTGAAAAGCTCCTGAGGTGATTTTGTGGACTGTGGATGTTGAGGCTAGATTTGGAGGATGAATGCAGTGGGAGGGGACATTTGCAATGACAGGTTGTACTGAGTTGGTTTCAAGGTTCACTAAACACAGGCAAGCCGAGGTTAAAAAGAGACATAAGTTCATGGAATTTGCGCAAGAGTCGAGGACATCAGAGCAGAACTAAAGATAGTATCAGAGACAGGAAGTCCTCAGAGAAGAGGCTGGGGGAGCAGGTCCAGTACCACAGGCTCCTCCCCTATGCCCACAGGCTCCTCCCCTATACCCACAGGCTCCTCCCACATGCCCAAAGCTCCTCCCACATGCCCAAAGCTCCTCCCACATGCCCACAGGCTCCTCCCACATGCCATATCGGAGTATTTTATTTCACCTGTTGGATAGATGCCCAGTGAGCTATGACAACTTTACAGTCTTAATTCTTTGAGAGAGCTAGATCTAGTGGGTTTCGGTGCTGATCTCTCCATTTTATTGTTGTCATCTATTCATTTACTTTTCAAGACAGGGTTTCTTGGTGTAGCCCTGACTGTCCTGAGTTGTAGACCACGCTGGCTTTGAACTCAGAGATCCACCTGCCTCTGCCTCCCAAGGGAGATGATTAATGGCATTCACCACCATGCCTAGCTGCTAATCTCTATATTAATAGAAAGGAAGAATACATTTCCTAGTCTAGGATTTGTCCATCTTTGGAGTCTAATGCTCAGCTTGGTCATCTCAGTTTAAAAAGGATGTTGCTATACTGAGGCCAGGTCTCCAAAGAACAGTCACCATCATATCCTGGCACTGTGTGAATGGAATGAAATCATCATCAAAAGAGTACTGCAAAAGAGAAGATTTTGAGATACCATGTCCTGAACCAGGTGAAGCTATTTTAGATATCCTATAGCCCTGGGGATTGGAGCTATGCCAGCTCTGATGGCTGCTCTGACTCTCTATAAGGGCAAACATCCTAAGGTTTGCAATTGCTTTACAGCTGCTTTTAAAACACCACACTCTGGAAATCAGTTCTCTCCGATGTCAACACTCCAGGGCAGGCCTAGGACCCAGCTACTTTTTTCACCAACTGCACCAATTTCAAGGTCAAGATCAGGACGATTCTCTCTTCTGATCATGAGTAACGGCTGAAGGCTGCATTTCTGCATTCATCTTATTTTTCTGAGAGCTACGCCAAGTTTTATAACAGTCTTTTTGATCAAGAAAAATGTCAACACCTTTATGAAAATAGAATGCCTTGTGGGTGCCACAAGACACATGAAAAATAAAAAAAATAAAAAAAACCTATGCTTTGGGATGAAGAAGAAACTAGACAGGTCCTCAGAGTTTGGCAGAGGATACTAAACTGTAACATTGGAGTACCTTGAAGCCATGTGGTTAAGGCTTCTTCTTCCTACCATTCGTGATTTTGATTATTTTTAAATTTACAGTATTTGTTATCATTTCCAGCTTAGGACAAACAGATGTACTTCTCTTCAGACGCGCTGCCTCACTCACAGTGTTAATCCCACCAGTTAAAAAGGAGGAGACCATTAATTCAATTTTTGAGCTGAATTTGAAACAAACTTTAATTAAATACTAACCAGGATGATGGACTCTGGTCACGTCCATTCTTGAGTTCCCAGAAAAATGGTAATGGGTCATAGCTTGCAGATGCTTATAAAGGCAATCCACAAGACCTCCGTAGTTCCCATCAGCTCCAATCAGGAGCAAGCATATACACCATCACGTGATGACGCGCCTCCAGTGCAGTTGGGCCAACAAATTTGTTTAGGGAGAAACACAGGATTTGTCGTTAGCTTAGTTTTGTTTTGTTTTGTTTTTAGATTTATTTATTTTATGTATATGAGTACACACTGTAGCTGTATAGATAGTTGTGAGCCTTTATCTGGTTGTTGGGAATTGACTTTTTTTTCTTAGGACCTCTACTCGCTTGGGTCAACCCCGCTTGCTCCAGTAGACTCCGCTTGCTCAGTCCCTGTTTGCTCTGGCCCAAAGATTTATTTATTATTATACATAAGTACAGATGCACCAGAAGAGGGCATCAGATCTCATTATGGGTAGTTGTGAGCCATCATGTGGTTGCTGGGATTTGAACTCAGGACAATCGGTGCTCTTAACCACTGAGCCATCTCTCCAGCCCGATTTGTTGTTATATGAACAATAGTCTCTAGCAGAAGTATCATCCGTCCTTGGGCAAAGGGCTTTCAGGTTAGAGGCCTCTTTGTATTTAAACAGTAATTAAAACCTAAAACACTACTTTGGCTCTCACAGTAGTGAACACAGACCAGCCTACACGCGCATTTGGAAGACAGTATTAAAACTGGAAAGAAGGTTGGTGGGGGCGGGGTCCACATCGATGAGATCGGAGAGCAGAGGGGAGCAAGTCAAAGTGGAAGAGTGCGCATGCTCCCTCTCCGCGTTCTTGGTACCTCATCTTTAATTCCTAATGAAATAATTTCTTGTGAGATTCCCAAGGTCTGATTTGAATGTTGCCCTCTTGTCTCCTGGGCTCTTCCTGGCTCTTCTTCCTCAGCTCCCAGGGGCTCACTGGCTTTTTCATCTGGGTCTGTAACAGAAGTGGTCGAGGGTGTGGCGGACCAGATTTCATCCTTGGCTCAGTGCAGACTCTGCTAAGTGCAGGGGAAATTCTTGCTTAGAGAAGCCGGTTATAATTCAGCCTTGTGTGCTCCCATGGCTGGGGTATCGCTGGCTCAGCAAACCCAGCCCTGGAGAATGTCAGGAATGTGAGCAATTCTGCTTGGGGGTCTCAATGTGCTCAATAGAATTCAAGAACAATTTCTTTTGTGTTCCTTTTGAAATTGAAAAAAAAAATAGAGAAGACAGTAAAACATCACCCACGTGTCTAGCTTCTGAGGCCTCAGATGGCTGAGTCCCCCATCACAGAGGTATCCTTTCTTACTGTAAAGCTACCTTATCAACGACCCTTTTCCATTTCATTATACTTTTACCACTCACACCTTCATACATAAACTGTGTGGTGCGGTGTGTGTGTGCGCGCGCATGCGTGCATGCGTCGGCATCCTCACCAGCCACCATTATTATGCTTGAGAGCAGGATGTCTCATTGACCTGAAACTGTCCAAGTAGACTTTGAATAAAATACACTGTATGGAAACAATGTATTTGGACCATATCCCAACTCCTCCCCTTAACTCCTCCCACATATACTTTCACCTTCTTATCCCCCAACCCCGAGTCGTTTCATGTTCTCTCTCCCCTTTCTGTGGTTGGCTACATAAAACCTATACAAAATCAAGTTAACATGGATTTCCACGAACCATTACCCCTTAAAGGCTTCTGGAGAAGCAAGAGTCAGTTTTGTTAAGTATATGGCTCCTGGTAGGTCAACCACACTCTGCAAGTATATGTATGGGTAAGCATAAACTGAAATCAGTGGAGTATTATACATTTTAAAAAGGTCACGTAGGGCTTGTTAAACCTGGGTTCTGGAGATCAAACCCAGGTCCTCATGTTTGCAAAGCAAGTACTTTACTGCATGAGTTATCTCTTCAGTCATATAAACAATATATTATTTAAACTTCTTGTTTGCTTATAAAATTTATATGAGGGATCTGGAGAGATGGCTCAATGCTTGAGAGCATTTGTTCTAGATGACCCTGGTTTGATTCCCAGCATCTACATAATAGCTCACAACTGGCTCAGAGAACCCATCACACCTTTTCCCCCAATTAACCCATGTAATGGATTAAATGGGGATGGCCCCCATAGGCTCATATAGTTTAGTATTTGGTCTTCAGTTTGAGAAACTGTTTGGGAAGGATTAGGAGGTGTGGTCTTGTTGGAGGTAGTGTGTGGGACAAGCTTTGAGGTTTCAGAAGCATAAACCATTCCCAGTCAGTTTTCTCTGCCTTGGGGTTGTTGTCTCAGGATGTGAGCTCTCAGCTCGTCCCCCAGTACCAGGCCTGCCCACTCCCATGTGTTCCCCTTGATGGTCGTGGACCTTCTTTGAAACCATGAGCTCCCAAACTAAACACTTTCTTTCATAAGTTGCTTGGGTCATGGTGTTTTATCACAGCAATAGAAAAATAAGACAGCCCAAAGCAAACACTCCTGTTCATTTATACAGCTATAATTTAATTTACCTATTTTAACCACCTTACGGTATTCCATAATAAAACATCACAATTTTACATTCATGTGACTGTGGGTGTTTGTGTGGTTTCCAGTCTTTTGCCATTAAGAGCTCTTTCTTTAACACCCTGAGAAATACAAGCTGAGTGAACTTCTCCTCCCATAGATTTATCTAAGATTAGAATTTCCAAACTGCAGACTCTCAGTGTTTAGCTGCACTAAATCATGCCAAAATGATTGAAGCAATTAACACTCCCATTAGCAGTGTGTGAAAGCATCGATCATTCCACATTCTTGATGGAAATTGGATTTGTGTCACAAAAACTTCTGCCAATGGCTGGCTGTGAAATAGAATCATTTTTGTGGCTCTTCCTTTTCACTGACTACTGGCATGACTGATCATTCTCTCTCTCTCTGTCTCTCTCTCTCTCTGTCTCTCTCTCTCTGTCTCTGTCTCTCTCTCTCTCTCTCTCTGTGATATTTGTGTTTTCTCTTCCACTTATTTTTCCATTTCATTGTTTCTTGCTGACTATGTTGTGCTTACGTATTTAGATGTGTATCCTCTGGTGTTGGTCAAACATATTGAAATTTCATTTAAAAGCCTGCATCTTACATTTTCCATCTTCATGGCATTCCTTAGATGAACAGCTACTAACTTCAATGGCATGTTGCTATATTGCTCTTCTGAGTCTTGATTAAGAAACTGTTCCTTGGCTGGGCGTGGTGGCGCACGCCTTTAATCCCAGCACTTGGGAGGCAGAGGCAGGCAGGCGAATTTCTGAGTTTGAGGCCAGCCTGGTCTACAAAGTGAGTTCCAGGACAGCCAGGGCTACACAGAGAAACCCTGTCTTGAAAAACCAAAAAAAAAAAAAAAAAAAAAAAAAAAAAAAAAAAAGAAAAAAAAAAGAAAAACAAGAAAAAAGAAACCATTCCTTGAGCCAAGTATGGTGGCACATGCCTAAAATCTCAGCACTCAGGAGGCAGAGGCAAGACGATCATAAATTTAGGCTAACCTGGCATATATAGTGCGTTCCAGGCCAGCCAGGGCCACACAATAAGACTGTCAAAAACAAACAAATAAAATAAGCAACAACAAAACCATAGCGTCAAACTGCCGTCTAAGTGCTTACATCCAAGGATCAGTGCTACTCTTTTCTTGCTCCTTCTTGCTCCATGATTGGTCAAAGTGTAGAAAATAAATAACTATGCGGTGCTTAGTAAAAACAGGGACAGTGCCTACCGCCTGGAAAGCTTAGAGAACGTCCAGGAGAGGGATATAAAGAATGTAAGAGCCAGAGGTCAGGGAGAAACGATGTGAGCCTGGGGTGGTGTCCTCTGGACATGGCATGGCCATTGCCCTTGCAAACTCAGCACAGAGGTGGTTACCTGCACAATAGCCGCCCCCCAGCCCCCATGAAAGAGTTTCTCCAGAGGTGTAGCAACTGAGAAGTTGCCCCTCTCCAGGAGATGAATCATACTCACAAAAGCAGCCATAATTAAATTCAGTGAATTACAAAAAAAGAAAAAAAAAAAGACATCTAAGGTTACTAAAATGTACAATAAACTTTTTCTCCTCAATGTTTTATGCTTTTTTACCTTAAAAACTTAAGTTTACACTCTATTTTAGATGTGTATGTGTGTACAGTAGAAGGCAGGGATGTCTTTCTTTTTGTTTCTGATTGGATAACCAATCTTCTTGGTGGCATGTAAAACTAAGAGTCCTTCCCTCCCCACTCCCTTTCACTGGCCTAGGGGCAGAGCTTTCTATTGATCTATTTCTTCTGAAGTAATACCATACCAAGTTACTTCTGCTCTGTAAGAATCTCTGGCAATTGATAAATAACATCTTCCTACTAGTTCTTTTTCACACACACGAAAATTCACATTTTTATGTCATTTTACATGCATTTACAATTTCCACACATTAAGCCTTTGTTCATTTTTGTTATACTTTTACTGTCTGAAATGAACTTCTAGTGAAACAGTTCTCTTAGATATCTTATTAGTGAATGTGGTGGTTTGAATACGCTTGCCCCAGGGAGTGGCACTGTTTGGAGGTGTGGCCTTGTTGGAGTAGGTGTGTCACTGTAGGGGTGGGCTTGAAGCTTCTCTCAGTGCAGAAGAGTTAAGTCTTCTCCTAGCAGTCTTCAAATGAAGACTCATCTCCTTCTGCACCATGCCTGCCTGGATGCTGTCATGCTCCTGCCTTGATGATAATCGACTGAACCTCTGAACCTGTAAGCCAGCGCCCATTAAACGTTGTCCTTATAAGAGTTGCCTTGGTCATGGTGTCTCTTCACAGCAATGCAACCCTAACTAAGACAGTGAAGGTGTTCTTATTTCCAATTCTTCCGATTTTTCTAGAAAGTCTTTATGTAAGCTTTCCTTCTGAGCAATGCTTTGCAGGATATGGGATTCAGTGTAGTAAATATGCTACTCTAGTTCCAGTTTTCACTACTGTTGTATGTGTAAGGGAGAGAGCAAGCACGCACATGTGCCACAGCATGTATGTGGTGGGCAGAGGACAATTTTGGGGGAGCCAGTTCGTTTTCACCATGTGGGTCCTGGGAATCTAGCTCTGGTGATCCACGTCGGCAGTGGAGGTTGGGAAGAAAAACTGTAACACAGACTTTACCAGTCGAGCCATCATGACTGGCGAGATTTATTGACGCTGTGTTACTACTTGTGAATTATCTTTTTTTAAATTGTTGTTGTTGTTTTTTGTTTTTTTCGAGACAGGGTTTCTCTGTGTAGCCCTGGCTGTCCTGGAACTCACTTTGTAGACCAGGCTGGCCTCAAACTCAGAAATCTGCCTGCCTCTGCCTCCCAAGTGCTGGGATTAAAGGCATGTGCCACCACGCCCGGCATACTTGTGAATTATCTTGCACTTTTTATTTTTTTCAGACAACTCTATCATTGGAAAATATTTTTATTTTTAATCTTTATGTATTTTAAGCATACGGTCGTACTAGTTTAGAATATTACTGTGCTGTCAGAAGACTATTTAAGACACGTAACACAATGTTTGAATAGAAATGACAATGGAGACAAGAGGGGATATGAGGGTTAGGGTGTCTGCTGTGAAACTGTGTCTTTTGTAATGACAGGGAAAGCATACCCCTGAAATCTCAACAACATAGCTGCCTAACCAAGCCCTGAGTGACATATCAGTTGGCATGTCAGCAGGAATAGAGAAATCTCACAAGGTCCCATATCTAGATGAGGCACTACAGGAAACTAATGGCTGCTAAGACAGAGAGAACCAGAGAGGGATGGGCCTCCTCGCTGGCTGTTCAATCCCAAGTGGTCTGTCCTACAAATAAATATATAAGAGCAACACTCAATACTAAATGGATGCAGCAGGTTGTACTTTTATATTTATTATAGGTGTATAATGGTGATAATTAAAGAAAAGGGGGCTAAGTATGTAAGAGGGACGGGATGCGCAGGAGAGGTTGAAAGAAAGAGAGAAAAGTAGGAAATATGTAAATACAATACATATATATGAAATTCAATTAATAAATGACTGGCACACACCCATCTCAGACCTGCTCTAAGGGGAATGCCTTAGGCATTCCAGTAATAGGGGAAATGTTTGCTGTAGGTTTGGAATGATTTCCTTCATCCAATTAGAGAAATTCACTTTTCCAACTTTACTAAGAAGTTTTGTCATGAAGGGTGAATGTCTCTGAAAATACCTTATGCCTATACCATGGTTTCTTTTGTGTTGTAATATAATTGAATATTTTACATGTTACTTTGAAATATCAACGGATGTTTCATTCATTACATAATTGACATTTGGTCATGAAATGCTCTTAAAGCTCACTGCCTGATTCACAGCTAAGCTTTTGCGTAGACCTTTGTAATTGAGTTTGGCTTTTAATCATCCTTTTCCGTTCTGTACAAGTCCACTGAAGAAATAAAGGTTAAAACAAGGTGAGGAGTACTTCCCCTTTTCTATTGCATGATAAAGATACCTGCATCTTGAATAACTGGTTATATATGCTTGTTGTATCAGCCAGGATTCACACAGGAAGCAAATCACAGGATATTATATAATAGGTAATTTATTATAGAAGTGAAATCCTGTATAATTACAAGAGGCATTAGGAAAGTCAGGTCGAGGAAGAGGAAGAAGAGGAAGAGGAGGAGGAGGAGGAGGAGGAGGAGGAGGAGGAGGAAGAGGAGAGCAAAGTCACCTCTCAGGACTTGAGAGGCAACGGGAGACATGGGCAAGTAAGAGAGCTGTAGGAAAACCACAGGGCTAGCCCCTCACCCCGAGTGGTAGCATGTAGCAGAGTAAGTTTGTAGAAAGCTGATGCATCTGGGTGTGGTGGTGGGCCTGAGCTCACTGTTCTCATAGGATCCATATTAGGAGAGATAATCAAGCAAAGGACATGAGGGTGCTCACTAGATGCAGCGCTTGGGAGAGCGGGCTGAACCTCGCCTGGGTGGCACAGGAGAGCTGGCCCTGGTTGTGAAGGTGTAAAAGGGCCAGCCTCATGGGCATGAGAGAGGGAGAGCTGGTCCCTTGTCTGGACAAAGTGAGAGTCAACCGTCATGGTACAGGCACAGGAGAGCGGGTGGGTTTATCAGCTTAGCTTCCTCCCAGGCCCAGATCCATAGCTCTGAGTTGGCTCACCTAAGCATCCATCTCATCTATGAACTGCTGGAGTGTGGGATGGGGTTCAGCCTGTGAGTCCAGAGCTGTGGGATCTCCATGACACAAGGCAACAGCAAAATATTTGAGAGGTATCCCAGAGGGGATCCACGATTGATAGAGTAGCAGACACCAGGGGCCTTGAACCAGACCAGAGGCTCACGTCAGTGAACATTTGCAAGGTTTGGGTGAAAGGAGCTACTGGTCTGGTTCAAGGCTGCAGCTTCCACAGTGAGATTTCTATTTTTTTTCTTATTTATTTATGGAGGTTGCAAGGGCGGAGGGCAGATACAAAGAAAGGGGTGGGGAGATGAGAGGTATTGGAGTGCATGATGTGACATTCACCAAGAATCGATGAAAATTTTAAAGGTCATGTGGGTGATCGGCTTGGCAGCAGTCAATGTGAGGAAGAGTGACAGTAGCAACGGTGCCTGTGCCTGCGCCCTTCTCAGTGACCGGCTGTGGACAGAGCATGGAGGATGAGAGCTCCCACCTGGCCCTGTATAGCACTACTGGAGTGGGAAGCCTGCTGTTTTCCTGGTTGCCACCATAGGACCTCTAGCTGTAAAAACCCTACCAGTGTTCTATTAGGAAGAGTACCACTTCAGGCATGCCTGGACTAAAGAGCTTGAAACTGCACAGAGGAGAGTTCTTGTAAAGACATTAAAAAAAGAAACATGACAAAGCATAAAATTTTGCTAAATGAGTTTTTGTTTGTTTGTTTGTTTGTTTTTCGAGACAGGGTTTCTCTGTGTAGCCCTTGCTGTCCTGGAACTCACTCTGTAGACCAGGCTGGCCTCAAACTCAGAAATCTGCCTGCCTCTGCCTCCCAAGTGCTGGGATTAAAGGCGTGCACCACCACCACCGCCTGGCGCTAAATGATTTTTTTAATTCTCCTGGTCAACTAATTTTGTTTAGTCGTTTTGGGGTATGTATGTGAAGGGTTCTTATATATTACACTTGGTGGTGCTGTCACATTCTCAATGGCCATACCGTGATCATATACCCCTGTGAACAGGGCACTTTATAACCAGGCAAAACCTGGATTCTAAAATCTCACTAAGTGCCGCAGAGGGCAGAGTGTTCCTTTCACATGGGGTAGGTGACAGCAGAGACTCTTCCATTGGGTACATCAAGACCATGAGAATTAGAAAATTAAATGTAGTCTCGGAAAGATACAAATCAGATACCTTAGATGGAAATGCTTTTACATGTGTATTTTCGAACAAATGAGCACGTGTCTCTTAGAGAGCCAAAGACAGAAGAAGGGACGGCACATCCCCAGGGTGGCAGACTGACCTGAAGAACACACAGCAGACTGGAGGCTGCTGCTGTGGCCTGAATAAACACTCGCAAGGGTTCCTAGTTCTAAGGTTTCCTCATTAGTGCAGAGCTCAAAGGAAGTGAGGATTTTCTGGTCAAACACAGAGATGTATTTTGAGGGACTGTGGGCTCATATTCCACTGGCTATCTTGAGATTCTAAAAGAGCTACATTCAATGTACACAAATGGAAGCCAATTCGTGAAGGCTTCAGAAAGGTTGACTTCAGAACGGATGACTTATTTTTCTGGGGTCAGTTCACTTATCAGAAATAAAAGACAGGTCTTATGAACTTGCAGGCTATCCATTGTCAACTGAATCAAAACTAAATTCAGAAGAAAAACATTGGAAGAAAGTGTCACTGAAGAATTGACTAAGGTCCTCAAACCTGGTTACCCTGCCCTCAAATGCCCACACATGTCCACTTTGAGAACACGGGTGCTCACGCCTTTTTATTCTGATTATGTAACCCACATCCTAAGACTTGAGGATAAACGAGTGGTAAAGATAAACAGAAGCAGGAGTTAATGCCTGGCCTGCACAGCCGGAAGCCCCGGACTGTCCGTGACACAGAGGGGACACCCCGTATCCTCTGTGTTAGCCACGTCTTGGCTGTAAGGAAGATGCGCCATCAGAATCACAGTTAGTTCAATCTTTACACTGACAGGTTCAGAGGATTACTTTGGTCTGCCTCAAAGGATAACAAACGTCATCAAACTACAATAAAATGCTGATGCTTTAGGGTGATTTTATTTAAATAATTAGGATAAAATAAATCAAGCAATTTGTTTACAATCTCATGTCTTAAAATAAATTAAGAAAATCTATGGAAACTGCAGAATTTACCGTTTTCACTGGGAAAGATTTCAAGAAGAAAAGACAATGGTTAAGAAACACCATCATCTCTTAGGTAATGCTTTTAAAGTTACATATTTTCATTCAAAGATTTTTATAGTATAAAAAGATGATCTAATTCTGAATAAATAAGATTCTAAGTTACAGTTATTTTCACTAATTTATCACAATTCAGAAGGCACAATTATGAGCATGGGCCACACTTGCAGTGTATTGTAGCAAAAGTTACAATATTCCAAGCATTCATGAGAGTGAGCTAAGATTTCTATGTAGATCATATAATTTATTTTGCCGTTGACAGAGCATGTGATCACCTGCTTTAACCCATTTCTTCTGAGGCGAAAGGAAAAGAAGCAAACTGTCCAGTGAAGAAGACACAGCTTATGTATGAATGTCTTGACTTTGGTTTCTCTACTTCTCTTTTGAGCATCTTCAGTGGAACTGCTTAAAGCAAGAAGCAAAAGTCGCAGCGATGCCGCTATGCAGCTATGCAGCTGTGCAGCTATCTTCAGGACCCTGAGCAGAGATTAGCCATGGAGACTGGAGCACTAAATCTGTAGCGCTCTACCATCCGTCAGCCTGGTTTGTTATTTCCCCTTCTGTAGCTTCTGTCTACTCCCAGTTTCTACTGAACTGGCTCTGTCGGCCGTGGCATGTCTGGAGCCCTTTGGTGACATGATCCATTAGCTGACTGGAGAGAATGCAGCTTCTCAGGCCCCACGGGGCTGTAGGAGGGTAGGTGGGAGTTTCCCTCCATTTCCTGGGGTCCTTTGTCACTTGATGGTGGAATCCAGCAGCTTTGTGACCCTGTTCAAAGAAGATGGGCGGAGGAGGGGGCGGGGGGGGGGGACAAGAGAGAAGGATGAAGGGGAAAGAGGAGATAAGGGAGAGGAGGGGCGGAATAAATATGAAGAAGAGATGAAGGAGAGGAAGAGATCTCATTGTTCACAATGACTAGACAAAGAGATCCTTGTAACAGTCACGGGATAATAGACTTAAAACATAAGAAACAAAGGAACCCATTGCAACCTATCTGGGGCTCGGGGTTTTGTTTTTGTTTTTGTTTTTTAAAGATTTATTATATGTAAGTACAACTGTAGTTGTCTTCAGACACACCAGAAGAGGGCATCGGATCCTATTACAGATGGTTGTGGGCCACCATGTGGTTGCTGGGAATTGAATACAGGACCCTTAGAAGAGCAGTCAGTGCTCTTAACCACTGAGCCATCTCTCCAGCCCCTGGGGTTCAGTTTTTTTTTTTTTTTTGTTTTGTTTTTTTTTTTTATTAGAGAAAGGGTTCAGTTTTTAAAACTGGCAAAGCATCAGTTGATTGAGATGATCCAAAGAGCTAAGAGTGATCCCTAGTCTGTTCTGTGTGCATTCCATCTCCACATCAGGACCATAAATGCCTTAGAACAAGATTTAGGTTTGAAATACATGTCCTTTCTCCTCGCCCACTGGTGCTGGCCAGGGTCAGGGAAGATAGCTCTGTGCCCAAACACTACTACTCTTCTTCCATGCCTTTCTTGTTTTGTTTTGTCTTGTTTTGTTTTTTGTTTTGTTTTGTTTTGTTTTTGGAGGGGGTGTTTCAAGACAGAGTTTCTCTGTGTAGCCCTGGCTGTCCTGGAACTCACTCTGTAGACCAGGCTGGCCTCAAACTCAGAAATCCGTCTGCCTCTGCCTCCCAAGTGCTGGGATTAAAGGCGTGCGCCATCACTGCCCAGCTCCTTCCATGCCTTTCTAGAGCAGAGGGTGTACCAGCAGTTCAGAGCCATAACTGACCTTCAACTCCTTCCTCACTCTCCCTCCCACCCTAGCCCCGTGTGTGCTTTCACTGTAAATACCTATGAGGTGGTATGATGGCTGGTTGGACTACTCGCATGGAAAGCTAAGGAGTGGATCAACTCACTGCTGTCCAGGGCATAACAGTGTTAATGTTCAAACCCCGCAGCTCTCAGCCTTCCCAGTGCTGCAGCCCTTCCAGACAGTTCCTCACGCTCTGCTGGCCCCCAACCATAGCGTTGTTTCCATGGCTACTTTACAACTGTAATTTTGCTACTCTATGAATTGTCACTGCTGCTTTCCAGCAGTATTAGGTGTATTTGACCTCCAAAGGGGTTATGACTCATGGGTTGAGAACCGCTGCTCTAATCCATTCTGCCCTAACAATATGAACCCCTCCCACCCACCCACCTCTGGTATAACCACATTTCTGTCAAATCTTTGGGCTTCGGATTAAGTTGCAAAATCTTACCACATGTTTCTTCTAAGCAGATTTTCTCTGAAAGGGACAGTGTGCTGTTGGCTGCTCAAGGAAAAGTAGTAACTACAAGAGAGCCCTTTACCTTCTAACAGGGCTGGCGACAGTACCTAGGCAACTATTGAAAATCTGAGTTTTAAAAGTATACAGACAACAGTCACCATACATTAAACATTTATTACAGTTTTTAGTCAATTCCTTAATGAGCCTTAATAACCTGGTCTTGCTCAAATTAGGCAATAATATTTTTCTGAATTTAGTATTTTAGGTTACAGCACAGAACATGTTCAAAGTGGAGTTTTCTGTAATAAGACCCCAGGTCCTCCCTATTGGAAACCGGAAGAGGGTGGTATGGCACTGTGTGTGATGGGAACTATCAGGAATATAAGTAGCACTGACACTTAGCCGGCTCCTGGCACTAGCAGGGAACCTGTTTTTATTGGCTCCAAGATTTCCTTTGCCTTCCCAATGGCTTAGGACACAAAGCATGTTCAGGCTGCCCTCTGGGTTGTAAGGAGGACAATGATACCTGAGCTCCAAACCCAAGAGACAGATCACAATACAAGTCCTGGCAGAGGGACTACAGCAAAGGATGTTTCTGTTTCTAACAGAGTACGCTCCAGGGGAGCTTGAGAACTTGGCTCAACACTATGGTCCCTTAGTGGTCTGACTGGACTTCTCAGGCGAAAGCCTGGCTGAGGGGCTAGCTCCTGATAAGACTAGAATATGCTGAAATCCCTAGGACAAAGCCAGATCAACTTTCCCACCAGCCCACAGAACCTGTTTGGGGAGAGCTATTTCCATCCCCGGGGGAGCTATACTCACAGAAACTGCTAAGAACCAACAGTAGGGATTCCCTGCAGTCCTAAGCAGCTCACAGAAAGGGGCTAAGAGAAGAGGGGATGCAGTCAAATGTGTTTCTCTTGTGGTGTCAGTGCCTCCCAGGGCTCACTCAGCTTAGACAAGGCCAATGGGCTTTTGTGACTAGGTGACATTTCTCAGTGGAAAAAACCTTTCGATCAAGGTAAAATACTGACTCACCGAGTCGCAGGGAGGGAGACAGGCCAGCATCTACTACTGCACCATTCATACCAGCCGCAGGCAGACTCCCATTCTTGGCCTCTTGGTGTTCCTCTAAGACCACAAACTGCAGAAAAAGAAAAGGAGTCAGGGGATACCTGCTGTGATCCAGAAGCCACCTTGATAAACCTTCAACTGTAGTCGATCTCACCCATGCAGAAGGTGAAGCTGGAAAGAAACAGCCTTGTCAACTGTCTCCAGCTAATGAGTACATTTTCTTTTTACAGTTTTACCATGTGGGTGGACAGGTGTTTTGGCTGCATATATATCTGTGCATGTGTGCATGCTTGATGCCCATGGAGACCAGAAGAGGGCACTGGATCCCCTGGAACTGGAGTTATAGATGGCTACCAGCCAGCATGTGGGTGTAAGGAATCAAGCCCCAGTCCTTGGGAGAGTAGTTCATGATCTTAGTACAGTGTACTTAGATATAGTAATAAATAAATCTTAAAAAAAAAAAAAAGAATCTTGGAGCCACAGAGGGTACTGTTTTGCTGCGAATTGTACAAGTGTCCATAGGTATCACCGGTACTGCCCATTGGCCATATGTGTGGGTTTGAGCTATTGCTGTTTGTGTGTATGTATGTGTGTGTGTCTATATATAATTCATTTAAGCATACTATCAAGTCCTAGGTAATTATGGTCACTAGTGAGTATGGGTAACTACTATCTTGCAGGGATCCCCGAGCTGTTCCCTCATAGGTGAGCAGCTCAGAAGGCAGAGTGCTGAGAGAGAGGTCCAGATAAACACAACAGCGCTTCTCTTTACTCAACAAACCATCGTTTTTTTGTCATTGTTTGCATGGTTCAGACTCACTGCACACTTGCAATGCAGGCTGAGCAGAGCCGACTGGCCTGCACTCAGGCCAGACAGGTTAGGTATTAAAAGAAATCAAACAGAAAGAGGAAGAACAGGAGTAGGCCATGCTCTGGGCACAGGACCCAGGCTGGCAAAGTCCTTCCTTATCAGTAAGTAACCAGGTGAAAGTCTGCCCCAAGGTTTGGACTTCTGTGTAGTTCAGAAAGGAGCCCTCCACAGGAAGGACCTAGAACTCAACAGTAAAGAGCATAGAAAAAAAAAAAATCTGTACCTAACTTTCTCATCAAGAGAAGGGTAGGGAGGTTTAGGGAGTGGAATCAGAGGATAGGGACAGAGATGCTGGGGATGAGGGTGACTCTCAGGTGCTGTTTTCTCTCCCTTTCTATTCCTCACCCTTAGTCCCCCCCCATCAGTGGTCTCTCTGCAGTGACGTATTGCAGAGTCAATATAGCGGCCTGCTTATTTCTAGCTCCAGCCAAGATGCACACTGCAAATGTTCCAACCACGTGCCTCTCTGCTAGAAAGAAGCACCCGAGCTCCTTGCTCTGGCCACGATGGGCAGCAGCTGATGGGAGCAGATTTGTTTTCGCTGCCTCTCCTCCGGGTTTGGGAACTCAGCTCTCCCAAGCTCTCGCTGACGTGTGCAGCGGCAGTTGGTGTAGACGGCAGTTATGACAGCTGTGTGTGTGTGTGTGGGGGGGGGGGGAACACAGCTCAGCAGCCCGTTTCTGAATGAAGTTCAGAGCCAACAAGCTGCTTGCTACCTCAGCATAAAATTTTGATTTTTTAAAATTAAATTAAATTTTTTTTTATTTAAAAGAGACACACATGCAGAAACCATTTCTCCCCTCTTATGATTTAAATGAGATTAATTAAAGGTGCAATCTAATTCTCAATAGCCTGTCAAGCGCCATACAGGTAATTTAGCCATCCACAAAGTCGTGAGACCTCAAGGAACTGAGCACTGCCCATGTCCTAAATCACATGGGGTTTATGAAGATGGATCTTGAGAGTTATACAGAAGAAGATGAGAGGCCCAGAGGTTATAGCACTTGTTGAAGACTGGCTGGGCGCTAAGGCTAAAAGACATTTTGAGAGCAGCTGGCAGCTGGAACAGAGCTCAGTTTCTCTGAACATCAGGAAGGAAGAAGACAATAAGAATACTTATCAAGCAATTCTTAGCTCATGTACTGATAACGTTACCCAAGGTTGGGGACAAGAAGCCACACCAGCCCGGCCACTGCTGCTGTTGCTGCTGCTGCTGTCGGGCCCGCTGCCGCCCACGCTTCCGCTTGGCTCGTCACAAGGGTTCTTTGGGGGTTTTGATAGCTGCTTCTGAGTCCTGAGATAAAGCAAAAAACAAAACAAACAAACAAAAAAAACCAAAAAACAAAACAAAAAAAATCCCCAAAAACAAACAAACAAAAAAACTTGAGTCAAGCTCAAAACAAAAACAAAACACCCATCACACCCCAAGATCACACTCCCTGATAACCCGGAGCAACTGTGTCAAGTTAGATCTACAGCTGGTGCAGTCACAGTCAAGGCACACAGCTGAAACCCCCCAGGCCTGCATGCAGCTCTAGGGGGCAGTACTGGAAAGCAAACAGCTCTAGGGACGCTCAGAGGGACTTAACTCTGGATGCACTGCAATCACAAGAAAGAGTTCTGACAAGCCTTTTTTGTCAAGCAATAGTCCTTACCAGTTGTGTGTGTGAACACGGGCTTGTGTGTGCGCACCTGTATGGGAGTGCGCCCTGTGTGCAGGTGAGAAGCAGGCCTTGCGCTTCTTTCTCAGTTGCTCTACATGTTACTTTTTTGAAACAGTATCTCAGTCGAGTGTAGTGGCGCATGCCTTTTAATCCCAGCACTTGGGAGGCAGAGGCAGGAGGATTTCTGAGTTCCAGGCCAGCCTGGTCTACAGAGTGAGTTCCAGGACAGCCAGGGCTACACAGAGAAACCCTGTCTTAAAAAACAAAAACAAAAACAAAAACAAACAAAAAACAAAATAAAAAAAGAAAAAGAAAATAAAAAAAGAAACAGTATCTCTAGTAAACACAGTGTTTGCCAGGAAGCCCCAGGGATCCCCCTGTTTCTATCTCCCTAGTGTTACAATACATTGTATTGTATTGTATTGTATTGTATTGTAAACATAGGTGCTGAGGGCTGAACTTGGGTCCTTAGGATCCTATGGCAAACACTTTACTGACTGAGCTATTTACATGGGCCCTTCATCATTCTTGTTATTGGGCTAGGGCAGTCTGAAGCTGAAAACCCACCATCTATTCGCCCCAGGCTTTCAATCCCCACCCACCCGCCGCTGCTCAGGCATGCTTACTGGCGTGTCCATGAGATCTGAGTGCTCTGGAGGCTGAGGCAAAAGAACCTTGAGTTTGAGGCTAGTCCAGGTTATATAGAAAGACTTGTCTTAAAAAAAAATTCAAATTTCTGAAAAACATTAAGTCATGTATTAATACATCAAAAAACCAAAAATAGGGCTGGTGAGATGGCTCAGCAGGTAATAAGAGCACACGACTGCTCTTCCGAAGGTAATGAGTTCAAATCCCAGCAACCACATGGTGGCTTACAACCACCCGTAATGAGATCTGACGCCCTCCTCTGGTGTGTCTGAAGTCAGCTATAGTGTACTTATGAATAATAATAAATGAATCCTTGGACCAGAGAGAGCAGGGACTGAGCAAGTGGGACTGACCGGAGCGAGCGGGGCCGGCCGGCCGGAGCGAGCAGGGTTGACCAGAGTGAGGAAAAAAAAAAACCCAAAATAATTATATCATGTGCTAACTTAAAAATTTCTTTCTCTTTCTTTTGAGATATGGCCTCACTATACATGTATATATGTATGTGTGTGTGTATATATGAATATATGTATATATGCAGCTCTGGTTATCCTGGAACTCACTCTGTACACCAGCCTGGCCTCACAGAGATCTACCTGCCTCTGCTCCTGAGTGCTGAGATTAGAAGCGAGCACCACTATGACTGGAGAAGGTTTTTGGGTTTCCTTGTTTTTGTTGTTGTTATTTTCTTTTGTTTGTTTCCCAGGAAGCCCCAGGGATCACCCTGTTTCTATCTCCCCAGTGTTACAATACATTGTATTGTATTGAATTGAATTGTATTGTACTGTAAACATAGGTGCTGAGGGCTGAACTTGGGTCCTTAGGCTCCCACGGCAAACACTTTACTGACTGAGCCATTTACATGGGCCCTTCATCATTTTTGTTATTGGGGAACAAGCCACCTATCACTTAAAGTTCTTTCTACGAACATACAGAATCCAAATAATAGGCTAAAAAGTGCACTCATACTGATGGGCCACCAAATTAAAAGTTCAAGAGTTGCCCTGGGGATCTTGTCCCCCTGAGGCGATGGAGGTTTCCCAGTATATATACCTCTTATTAGGAAGATTACTACTCCTATAAAACAATAGCAGGTTTTGTTATACCCGGTACACCAGGCCTATGGTAAAGGCAACACACTAACTCAGCCTCACATAACTCTTGTAAGAAGCACTGTTATCTCATACCTCATAACAAAGAAAACAGATGCCCACAGACGAGAAGGCACGCCAAGGGCGCTTAGGTGCTAACTTGGATCTGAGATGTGCAAGCTGATTCCAGAGCCAGTGCTATGTACTGCTACAGTGTGCTCTAGCAGGGTCTTCAGGGAGAGCAGCTGGCTGATTATGCTCAACTTTGCAGGTTATGAAACAGTTGTAGCTTGAGTGCTTGCTGAGCTGTGGCTGGATATTTGCCTTGTGACGGCAGTAGGTACCTTCCACGTCACCAGAATGCTGACACCTGGTAGCTAGGCGGGCCACTGGACAGTTTTAGAAAGCCAATTCAGCAGGGGTCTTGTAGTTCCACGATTTTTTTTTTAACAGCACAGACTATTATAACACTTCCTAAGCTGTTTCAACTGATGACAGTGTGACATCATCACTTTAAAGGAACAGGAGCACTGAGACGCTTGCACCCCGACGCTAAGGTCGTGCTTTTATATAAAATGTACGCTACCGTCTCACGGTTTGAAAACCCCTAACTTTAAATTACTGAAAACAAAACCCGATGACCAGAATTTCTTTCCAAGTTAGGGGAGATCATGATTTCTCTCTAGCAAAAAGTATTGTGGGTAATTATCAGCAGGCAACCATGAAAAATTATAGTTATACTGGCTGATGTGGGCACGAGATGCTAAAAAAAGAGACTGGACTGCAGTAGTGCATTGTGGGAGATAAGCACATCTGACGCGAGAATGCAGCCCATGTGCAAGGTCTCAGCATCACCAAAACAGAGGGCCACAGATCTTACACATATGCAATGACTGGGAAGGAAAAGTAGGAACATTGATGTTTCTGTACGGCGAGGTCCAGGCTTGTGGAAAGCTTACTCCTCCTTTCGAATGCAGCGTTCTGCTCAAGTTCATCCCGAGGGAGTATGCCTTCCCTGGGGGAGCTTAGGGAAAGGCTGACAAGCTTCGTGGTAAAGAAGGGGTACCTGTAGTAGTAAGTCCCCCACATGCCCAAGAGGAGCAGCAGGACCAGCGCCACCACGCAGACAGCCACCACCATGATGTCATGCTTCTGCCCGTAGCCAGCATGACGCAGCTCCCACCATCGCAAGTCTCGAGTCTGACATCGGTCCCCAGAATAGCCAACAACACAGCTGTCAAGAATACACGAACAGAGGTCAACCAGAGGCCCCCCCAGTGCCCGACTCTTACAAATTCAATGTGCATTGTCTCTAACCCTGTACCTTTCCAGAGGCAGCTTGGTGAGCCCGTGACGTCAGCTGACAGTACAGATTCACCATCAACACTCACAATATCACCACTCATGGGCTTTCCCCTTTTCTCAGCCCGCCTTTGGGATGACGGGAGCTACTTGCAAATCATCTCTACGAGGTCTAACAGAACACTGACTACAGATAAACTCTCAGGCTAAAGTTCCAAGGAGACTCCCTTTCTAAACCAACACAAGCCAGGAGACACCTGGAGACGGATGTCTGGCCAGACTGCAGCAGTCCTAGGTCAAAGGAAAGAACTAGGAAACAGAGACCCTTGTCGAACCCCAGGCTGTAATAGAAGCACACACACAGGCCTGGCACTGGAAGCAGGGCCTTAGCTAAGGAGGGACTGTTTGCTTCTGTAAAACTCACCACTAGCCAGAGAGAAAATGTGAAAAAAACAAAACAAACAAACAAACAATAACAACAACAAAAACCAGAGACATAAAAGGTGGGGAGCTATCCTGGAGGCAAAGGGCCATTTGCCTATAAATTCCTTGCGGTCCAATGAGATGGTTACTCTAATTATCAGACACCAGTTTGCTAGCAATGCTCTAAAGTAATCAAAGCAATGCTGCCATCTACTGGAAGTGCTTGTTTCTGGAAACTAGACTCAGAAACAACTGCATTTTCTTCACACCAGAATTAACTTAAAAAAAAAAAAAATCCCATTAAAATTACCTTCTCCTGGCCCCAGACCTACCACCAACCCATCCCACTTCTCCGCTTCATTCTAAAAGGACCGGAGGTGGGAAACATGGAAGAACACTGTTGAACGATCCAGGAGATCTGGGGTCTCTTCCCTAATCCTACCTTTAGCCCATGGTAAGAAAGTGGAGACTCACTTCCTCCAGGAGAAAGAAAAGGAGCAACACTTATTAGTCACCATGACCGATACCACACTACACTACACACAGGTTTTACTCGCTATTTTTTAACTTTTTTTTCTTTTTGGTAGACGCCCCCTATTTTACAGGTAAGGAAACAGACTCAGCATTAAACAATTTGTAGGAGGTCACACAGTTAATGACTGGCAGGCCTGACTCGCGTGGTTCTCAGATGTCAAAGCGTCTATGCTGTCTGCTGCACTGTTGCTTCTCACAGGGCGTCCTGTCCTGCTCTCCTCACCTCTGAGCAGACCATGGAAGAGAGGCGGGAGCTGGGGTGGGGCCTAAAGGCTGCTCAGGCTTCCTGGGGTCTATTTTTAATTCTAGCTCATTTTGGTTATAGCTATTTACTGACAACCCCAAACAGTCATTTGAAAAAAACGACTGCTGCATGCTAAAGGGCTCTACTTGCAAATCAAAGTGACCTGGGGTCTTGAGGACCGTGTCTAGGGCAGTCAAATGGCCAGTGCTTCTTCAGAGCGTGGGGCACGGCCATGTGTCTTTGGGATTATTTAAATTATTAATTAGTTTGGCTAAACCAAACAGAAGGTTCCTTGGATAAATACATTTGAGTTTCCATGGTCAAACAATATGAAGTCACTCTAGACCAAGTAAGGGTAAAGCAGCCTTTTTTTGTTTGTTTGTTTGTTTTTTGAGACAGGATTTTTCTGTGTAGTCCTGGCTGTCCTGGAACTCACTTTGTAGACCAGGCTGGCCTTGAACTCAGAAATCCACCTGCCTCTGCCTCCCAAGTGCTGGGATTAAAGGCGTGCGCCACCACGCCCAGCTGTAAAGCAGTCTTTTAAGTGAGTTGTGGTCACAAAGCCAGGAGGAAAGACAGAGCTGAAAGCGATCTCCAACCTCACCCGTCCTCAAGAAACCTCACAACCCACTTGCTGTGGGGGTTGCAGCTTTGAAAGGGTGCATCAGAGGGATGTTTAGCCAAAGCCCAATCAGAAAGCATGAAAACCTCTGAGCTCAAGCGTTAGAACGTCCCAAGAATCCAGGCCAGCAAAGTTATAGGGAACCAATGGGCCTGGATGCTTCAGGAGTGACCCAGATGAACCTGCACTGGCAGGAACCCCCTGAGGCTTTTGGCTGTGGAATTCATAGCTGCGAGGGAGGCTGAAGGGACAAATGGAGGGAAGCTGAACATCGTTAAACCACATATTTATCAAATCATTTCAAAATAAAGTAATGCTCCATTGACTGTGGACACCAGCGACTTTAAACATTGCTTTTGGTTAAAGGTCCTTAAATGTGAGGGACGCCTTCAGCTGTGGCCTGTTAATTAAAGACAGGGCCTCCTGTGACCCAGGCTGGCCTTGAATGGAAAGACCTAGAACTCCTGATTCCCCCACTACTACCTCCGGAGCGCTGGGGCTGCAGGCACTCCTATGCCTCCGCCCAGCTCCAGTTTAACATGTTTAAAACACAACCGAAGAAAGGTGCAGCTTCACAGGGACATAACGATAAATTCCGGCAGAATCAGACTGGAGAGAAAACTGCTCTATGACAAAGCCCTTCAGCCCTTTGAATCTTTCATACTGCAACAGTCATCTAGAGACCTAAAGTTAACTACCATGAAGGAAATAATCCATAGACAATCAATGACACATCCCAGTTTTGTAATTTTTGTATTTGGTATAATAGGATTAAGTGTGTAGATAAAAAACTATTTGATTGCTAACATTAATTAACTATTCATTAAAAGTGAATTATTATGTTATTCTTGAAAGCATCTTGAGTTACAAAATCATGGTATGGTAATATAAACTCAAAAGCAGAGTTCTACTAGAATTGAGTCCTTTTTACTAATATTTCCAAACATCACCACAATTTTTGTCAAGCTGATGTGATTTTTAATGTAAGACCATACTCAGTCAGAGAATATAGCTTCTTCTTCCTCTAACAACTTAGTTTCTTTTCATTATTATTAACAAAAATCACAAAATTTTTTAAGCCCATAACATCCATTCCTGAGGTCCACAGGTCCAGGCATGTGAGACCTACATGTATTCGCACACCCGTGCAGCCCCTCACATTGCCTTGAACATTGTGAAATTAGTTAAAAGTAGAATGTAGTCCTGAATTAAATACTGCCCACTTAAGTTTGTGTGTGGATATCCGTGTGTAGGTGTGCATGCAAGTGCACTTAGAAACCAGAATTTGATATCAGGTGTCTGTGTCCTCTGTTCTCCACCTCTTAAAAGTCCTTGTTTATTTCTTTGTGAGTGTAGGTACATAGATGCCCCAGAGCGTGTGTGCAGGTCAGAGGACAGCATGCACGAGTCTGTCCCCTCCTTCCGCCATGTGGATCTCAGGGACTGAACTTGGGTCCCGGACATGGTGGGAAGAGTATTTATTTGTCCAAGGAGCCTACTGGCCAGACATTCCACCTCATAATTAGGGGCACAGTCTCTCACTGATCAGCAAGCGCCAGGGATTCTCCAGTCTCCGCCTCTCCGGTGCTGGGGTAAAAGCATTCACTGCCCGACCTGGGTTTTTATATGGGAGCTAGAGATCTGAACCCAGGCTCCCTTCCTTTGCTGATGCTCCCTTCTCCCTAGCCCTGTGTGTAGCTTTCATTACACAGAGAAGGCTTTCCTGGTGAGCACCATGGAGTGTCTCAAAGCTCTCGGTCCTCAGAATCATTTCAGGTGAGAGCTTGGCTGGTCACATCACTCAGAGAGCTGAAAGGGGGGCAAACAGCAGCCGTGTCTTCCTCAGCAGCGGTTGCCAAGACAACAGCCATGTCATCCCTCAACAGCGGTTGCCAAGACAACAATGAAAAGTGAAGTACTAGAAAGAAAACTTTTTTTTTTTTAAAGCTTTAAATATCAGAGGCAATAAGTTCAGGGTGAATATAGGCGCAACATTTTTATAAATCTAGAATCCGGCTGAAACCAAATTGGTTTGAGTAAATTTCCTACAAAGCTGCCTTCTTCGTGCCGAGTGCAGAACTGAATTTCTAGACTATGTTCATCCAATTATTTATGTAAAAAGAAAGTCATCACTGCCTCTAGAAAAATCTCCTCTGTATAAATTTTACAAACTTCCTGAAAGTCATGGACCACACTTTTACCTTGGGCTATCAGAAAGATGCTCAACTCACTTGCATGCGTAGCTGCCCAGTGATTCAATATGTATGCACACGCCATCGTTGAGGCAGTATCCATCATATGACGAAGGGCATCCTGGGTAACTATTTCGGTCCAAATGGCGGCCATCTTCCCCAAGGAGAGGGGGTGGGGTAGAGTCTGGAATAGTCAAAGACATTACTTTCTTTTTTGAGTTTCTGTGAACAACTTTGGACGTGGTCTCTTCATGACAGTGCAAGTCTCAGGAGAGCTGAGTCTCACCTTCCTAAGCAAGCCTGTGTCACCCACCAAACGCTAAACCCTTCTCTCTCTTGGATTATCATACTGGAGGCAAAGAAGAATAGACAACCCTGAATCTGAAATGAACAACTGGGCCTTTTTACGGCTCTCAAGCTACTCAGCAACACATAGCTCGCCGCCCCCCTAATCTAGGGAGTCACACACATTTATCCCACGAAATACTTTCTTTTAAAACTGATTGCACTTTTAGGGGGCCCCTCAGACATGAGACTATAGCCACTCGTGGGAAGAAGATGTTACAGTAATGGAGAAAAATCAAGATGCAAAGCCTCTTGGTTTTGAATAGTTTCCTATGCCTTAAAGGGAAGGCTCTGCTGCTTGCAACTGACTAAGAAGGTTTTCAGCCTGTCCCCAAACTCATGGCAATCCCTCTGCCTCAGCCTCCCAACTCCTGGAATTATAGGTACCAGCTACCACATCTATCTTCGATACCTTTTAAGTGGAGAAAATTACCTGAGAAAAACAAAACAATTCACTATAAAACCCAGAGAGCAGGCAAGTATGAATTTTTCTGTCTGCAGAACTGAGAGTGTAAGTCCTAGCCTGGCTGTCGCGGTCTTTTGTGGGGTGCTGCCTATGCTGTGTGGGTGATGAAGTCAGTACCGGTGACTGTTTTAAGAGAAACAAAAGCTGGCTGGGTTGCTAATTCATGTCAAGACATGCGGACTTTAAAGAATTAATTTTAAAATCCTTGAAAGTAAGCTGGGCATGGTGTGGTGCACATCATTAATGCCAGCACTTGAGAGGCAGAGGCAGGTGGATTTCTGAGTTCCAGGCCAGCCAGGACGACACAGAGAAACCCCATCTCAAAGATTTAACAACAATAACAAAAATCCTTGAAAGTGACTCTTCTCCCATTACAGGCCACACTGCTGACAAGCTGCCAGAGGAGAATCCCTGTCGCCGCCACTCCCAGTGCTCGGCAAGCTGCAGGCCAGACTCGGGTTTGCTGCGTGTGTAAAATGCATACCAGAGGTGTAAGACTCAATATCAAAATCTAAGTAGATTTTATAAGATTAGCTCTCTTTTTTTTTTTCTTTTTGTTTTGTTTTAGTTTGGTTTCAGCTTTTTGAGGCAGGGTTTCTCTGTGTAGCCCTAGCTGTCCTGGAACTCCCTCTATAGACCTGGCTGGCCTGGAACTCAGGGGTCTACCTGTTCCTACCTCCCAAGTACTGGGATTAAAGGCATCTACCACCATGCCCAGCTAGTCTTAAATTTGTATATATGGAAATAAACAAAATATACTATTACAAGTCTAGACATAGTTTTGACCTGTCTAGCCCAGCTAAGTTTTTCCGAGGCCTCTGAAAACAACCAACCAATGGAAAATAATAATAATAGGTTTTTTGCAGATGCTGTGAAATGAACAAAACCAGAATGACCTCAAATTCTGCAGTCCACCACCAATTTGGTGTTGAAATCTACCTCTCCAGTCAGATTAAAGAATCCCCAAGGCAAACAAATGGAGCCTAAGATTTCTTGAACCAAGTTCCTCACGGCTGATCTGGACCTCGCATCCACCTACCAGGGCAAGTCCGTCCGGGCGCTGATGGGCGGCCTGCGCAGGTGCAGTTGTAGCCTCCCTCCGTGTTGGTGCAGGCGGCATTCTCACCGCAGTTGTGCGCCCCCTGCTGGCACTCGTCAATATCTGTCCCAGGAGTCAGTGAGAAGAGAAAGGACATGCAGAGAAGGGAAGGAAGGGTTACAGAACCAGAGTCCAGCTGTGTAGAAGGGGTTTCTTCACCTGTGTGGTGCTTCATGTTCAGGGCCCTATGCATGCTAGGGGGTCCTGTCATGAATGCTAGAAATAAAGATTGCTGGGTCCATGGCTGCACAGCTATTCAGGGCTCCAGGGCTCCTGAAAGGGTTTCTCTTCACTTGTAAGGAAAGATTTCAAGATGTCTCCAGGCCAAAGATCAGTAAAGCACCTCCAGCAAATAGCATTTTATATCCTAAAACTCGGACTTCACTTTTGAAACTAGATGCTTATTCATTGACATAAATGGCATGTCAGGACAGGCATGGCAGTGCACGCCTTTAATCCCAGCACTAGGAAAAGAGAGGCAGACAGATCTTTGAGTTTGAGGCCAGCCTGTTCTGCAGAGTGAGTTCCAGGACAGCTAAGGCTACACAGAGAAACTCTATCTTATAAATGTGAACTATATAAAGAACTAGGCCCCCCTTTAGCCCTGCTGCCAGCCCCTGTCTGTCTCAGCTGTTATTCTCAAACAAATAGGTCTTCTCATTATCTTCCCTGAATTACCTTCAGGAGAGCTGCCTCAGTCTATTCCAACATCTCAGATCTCCCCCTGGCTGCTCCCAAACACCACAGCCTCTCCTGTCCCCTAGACCACACAGTGATGAGCCCGTGACTGTGCTACTTAGGGGCAGGCCAGAGGCTTCTCTGTTGCCGACAGCTGTGCTGTCCAGTATGGAGAGACTTGCCCTCTGGGAGTATTAGGCTCTCTAACTACAGCAAGTCTTCTGGTCCTGATGGTGCTGTCAGTTCAAAATACACACCAGAGTTTTAAGTCTTAGTGTGTGAGTTAAAATATAAACATCTAAAATACCAATTAATAGTAAAATGCTAATATTTTAGACATAATAGAGCACATAAAATGCACTATTAAATTAATATCAACTGCTTCCTTTGAATGTTCATAAAATAGCAGCTAGAACGCTTAAGAGATGGAGAACAATAGCTGACCCTCAGACTTCATTTTCTGTGTCTGTAATAGAAGGGAGTGAAATGCCTCTCCATACCGACCTTGGCAACCAACCTCCCAGTGACTGATCTGCGACAGGCTTTGTGAGGAGCTAACTAAGGTTAGATAAGAACAGAAGGGTGTCCTGATGAAGGAACACCAGGTAGATCACAGAGGAGAGACTGAGGATGCAGTGAGAAAGCGGCTTCCATAAGCTGGAAATGGCTCATTCACCAGACTACACCATCCATCACCGTGGGGCTGTGGGGAAGGAGGTTCCTGTGACCTGAGCCACCCTGTGTGTGCACTGTACGGCGTCTCTGCTCACACGCAGCCTGTACTCGGCACTGCTTCCACTCCCCAGATGCACTATTTGTTCACATCTGGATGCTCCCCACCCCTTCACACTTCTGCTTAATTAACATGGATTCATTCTCTACAGTCCTGCCCAAATGACACTTCCTTTAGGAAACCTTGCCCAAGGCCTCAAGCAGACATTCCTCCCAGTTCTTGGCTTTGTTGTGTTTCTGCTCCTCATGCCGCACATCTGTCTGTCTCTTATCAAAGCTGTCTTTCTTCCAGACCAAGGTCTATTGGTAAGCAAGAACTGGCTTCTTCATCTTGATAGTTTTCACAGTCCCTAAGGCACAATTTCTTTGTGCCTAATGGAGGCTAAGGCTTTGAATGGCTGTCCTGAATGAATCAAAGTAACTTCTGTTCTTCGTTTCCTACAGCTTTTAATTCTTTCATTTTCTGGAAGTCCTGAAATTGAACCTCTCGCTTCACATAAGTTACACAGCACCTCTGAACCACGCCTCCAACCCTCAAAATAAACCAGAACGCCTGCTGTAATCTCAAGTTAGAAATCCTCTCTCACAGTTTTGGTTACGAGCTTACATTTTTAACAGTGAAGCCATCTCTCCATGCTGGGTGGTGGCAGCCAACACCTTTTAGCCCAACACTCTGGGGGCAGAGGCAGGAGGATCTCTGTGAGTTAGAGGCCAGCTTGTTCTACAGAGAGTTCCAGGAAAACCAAGAAAGAAATCTCGTCTGGAAAAACCAAACCCATCCAAACTAAAACATCATCAAGAAAGAAAGAAAGAAAGAAAGAAAGAAAGAAAGAAAGAAAGAAAGAAAGAAAGAAAGAAAGAAAGAAAGGAATCCTCTCTCAACTTGAAAGAACTCATTCGCTCCAAAGCAAAACCAACGATGTACTCTTGAAACAGTTGAGTGTATTTATGTGTATATTTGCAGAAGTTGGTCTTTTCCACCTTTATGTGAGTCCTAGGGACTGAACTCGGGTCCTGGGCTTGGTAGCTTTACCCACTGAGCTGTCCTACCAGCCCCACAACACTCTTCTATAGGATGTATGCATCATGGATTGAAGCCAATCACCTAGTGTGCTGGCTTGTTTTTTGTCAACCTGACACAGGCCAGAGTCATCTGAGAGGAGACAACCCCAATTAAGAAAATGTCTCCTGCTTACTGAGGTCCAATGGTAGAACACACAAGCATACCCGTGGCTTCTATGGTCCTGAAGACCTCGTGGACCCAGGCAGGGCAGGGCCATGAGCCCCTTTGACATATTTAATATTAGGAGGTAGGTTAATAAGAGTGGGAGTCTAAAGAGCTTAAGTCTCTGAGAAAATATACCTTCTTCTCTTCAAAAGAAATGAAATATGAAGTCTGTTTGCCCAAAATATCTGTGAGCCTGCTTAATTAGTGCAGTGACATTTTCCTGACTGACTGCCAAATCTGTGCTTAAAAGTGTGTTTTCAGAGGTCTGTGGACTACACAGAACTAATCTGATGAAGTCTGGCTTAAGCCAGCCAGATCCACAAGTGGGTAGCCATGACCTTCACATGGGAGAGAAAAGAGCAGCGTTGACTTTACCAGGGCATCTGCCCTTCACTGTTAGCTTTCGAAAGAAGGATAAGAAACAAGCGTAGAACCGGAGCCAGGGATCCCTGGGAACGCAGCTAAGCTGCACGAGGTGAGGGTATGTAGGGCAGGCCTCCACTTGTGCGGTGCCACTGGGTTCCTGACATCAGGAGCAGCAGAAGACATCCACAGAGTGAACTCCCAGCCCACAGCCCCACCTGGCCCTTGGCGGAGGAGGATGGTTATGAAAAGGCTTTCAATCATTCTGAGCTTGCAATGAAATGTCAGCGCTGGAAGTTCTCATCCATTGAGCCATCAGAAACGCCCTACGCCTGCCCGGGAGCCTCCTGTCCCTGTCTTCTTGTACACAGTGGTTACAACACACCCACTCCAGCTGTGAGCGTCACTGAGGTCCTGTGGCTAAACTTAGTAGCAAAGAGGAGCAGACCAGCCGATGGCTTACAACACTGAACACTGACGGGCCTTCATGCTCCAAGAATGAACTAGAAAGGCAAAGAGGTAGACTTAACCTCAGCGGCTCAGCTTGTGCAGTCATGGCCAGGAGACTGTTTCCTAAGACCTGAACTACATCTGCCCACACAGGTCACACAACTGGTCTTGACACGTGTTTCACTCCAATGCTATCCTGCCTTCCCTCAGCCCGCAGCAACTACAACTTTTGACAACTTTCTTTTAGCCTGCCTCTTCCCCCTCCCTTGCCCGCTGGCACCTGGGCTCTCTCACCTAGACAGGAGATCCCGTCTCCTTCGTAGCCTTCTGAGCATCTGCAGACGTAGCCACCTTCAGTGTTGATGCACCTGGACGAGGTGGTGGGACAGTCTGATCTAGCCAGCATACACTCATCTATATCTGTCGGGGAGATTATGGGCACGTGAAACGTTTTCCAACCTTGGGTCTCGACCCACACGGGGGTCACATATCACATATCCTGCATATCAGATATTTACATTACAATTCACAACAGTAGCAAGATTACAGTAGCAATGGGATAATTTTATGGCATTAGGAAGGTTGAGAACCACTGGAAAGAAATAACAGGCATAGTAAGAAAGACTGAGCCTCTGAATAGTCAGTCACTCGGATGCTAACAGGTACTCTTCGTGAATCAAACACAAACCCTGCGTCTTGGGTTTGAAATTCATTTCTCAGTTAATTTTCATGAAATTCCCACCTGTCCAAACAACTAAGTATGTGTAAGTAAATTACCTTCTTCTAGAGTTTCAGACAACAAGAACTGACATTTTTCTCAGTAATCATTAACTTACTATCAATATAAAATAGCTATCAATATAAAATCAAAACCTATCTATCATAATCTATTTGTTTCACTAAAACATATATACTAGGCTTTTCAGAGGAAAATGTCCTATTTTTAGGAATCCATAAGTTTGACTTGAGCTCAAATTCAGGTTTCTCTCGGTGTCAACTTCATTTTTTGCTTAATTTTAATACAATTTTAGTATAATATGAGGTAATATATGTAAATATGCCTATGTGTCTCATTTCCTATGCATACAATTCCTTTTTCCCCCTCTAACATAAAATTATTTAAACCTACTAATTACTTACATCCTCGTGGAGACTTTTAGTTAGTAAAAGTAAAAAGGAATGCTTTAGGTTCACGAATTTTTAGATTTGTGCATTTGGCCTTCGCTCTTACCAGAACACAGGTTTCCATCCCTGGCAAATCCTTTCAGACACTGACACTCTGCAGTCTCTCCGTCTGAAACACAGCGAGCGTGGCTGCCACACCCCCTGGGGCCGCAGTCATCTTCATCTGCAAACAGCGAGAACACACGCAATTATCTCCAGTCTTCAGAGGAGGACGTGGACCTCAAGGTCATGGACCCACCGTCCTAGCACCTCCCTCCTGAAGATGGTGTGTGGGCTAGCCTCCAGATTGAAAGAACTGGTTAGGTCTGTCTCCTGCGTCTGCTTTGCTAGATTTCCAAGGCACGGCTCGCTGCTTCCATGTGCCTTCAGTGGCAGGGTTTTGTGTGTTTGCTGGTTTTGATTTGCTTTGGCTTGTGGTTGTGGTTCTGTTGCTGGCTCTAGCTTTTTGACAAAGTGAGTAGCCAAGGCTGGCCCTAACCTGAGACCCTCCCACCTTTTTCTCTCACATGTGGAAGTAAACCTCAACCTTAAAGAACTGGTTGACGGCCAGAGACTTCCATGTTGACTCATCTGCACCTTTGAACTTCTAATGGAGTTTAAAATGGACTCCGATTTCACTTTATGTGGTATCTAATAACTCTAGCCAGCCTTTATAAAAGATACATAACACAGGTATTTTATTTACAAACTGTAAGCCTAGATTAGGTAGGTTTGGAGCTTTTCTAACTTACTTCTCAGCCATTTTATGTCCCTTGTTACTTGCTGGTTTTCCTGGCCACGTGCTCATGGTCCATCTCCCCTCATGGTGGCCTCCTCTGCCCCTGTCCTTTCGTCTTTCTCTCTCTCTCCCTGCAACCCTCTCACTTGATCCTCAAGTCCCACCTTTCTCCCTCCACTGTCCAAGCACAGGCTCTGGCCTTTTATTGACCAGTTAAATTGAGGAACAAGGTTTACATAGCACCACTTGGTGTGCGTGAGGACCTGCTTGTGGGGGACAAGAACTGGAGAGCCAGTATTTAGCCTTGAATACAAGTAACCCACAAGCAATTTTACTCAAGAATCCCCAACCATTGTGACACACAGAAAGCCTATCTAGTCTCCTCCCGAAACAGACTTGTACGTAGCAAGCAGATCTGTCTCTGACAGAGAGATTGGCTCGCAGAAAGATTTATTGTCAATTTACTAATATCATGTTTCATATCTAATAGGATATATGTCACAGTGTGTGCTTATTATCAAGATTTATGCACTGACTTGTAAGCCTCCTGGCACTTCTGCAAAGTCACGAACCTTACAAGTCAAATGCTGTAAAAGATCATTTCATTTCATCCTCTATTGAAATGCAAATGCCCCGGGGGACAGAGTAGCATGTCAAGTCACAGACACGAGCAAGTTTTTCTTTGTTTCTTGCTTTCCTGCTTTAACTCCTTGTGCATATAGTCACTCCCCAAATGCCACCCAGCACCTCCTTTTTTGAGTTGGAATATCTGACATACCACAGCCGGCTATGCACTAGTTTGTTCTCAGGATGTAGGAGAGATAAAAAGAAGCCTTTGGCGTACCTTTGTAAAGGTTATAGTTTAAAGCTAGATTTGGGGGGTGGGGCAGGGCGTAACTGCAGACATTAGGGCAATTGTGGTTTTGTTTTGCTTTTGGTTTTCTTTCTTTCTTTCTTTCTTTCTTTCTTTCTTTCTTTCTTTCTTTCTTTCTTTCTTTCTTTCTCTTTCTTTCTTTCTTTCTTTCTTTCTTTCTTTCTTTCTTTCTTTCTTTCTTTCTTTCTTTCTTTCTTTCTTGTTTGTTTTGTTTTTTGAGACAGAGTTTCTCTGTGTAGCCCTGGCTGTCCTGAAACTCACTCTGTAGACCAGGCTAACCTCTAACTCAGAAATCCACCTGCCTCTGCCTCCCAAGTACTGGGATTAAAGGCGTGTGCCACCACTGTCCAGTGGTAATTGTGTTTTTGTGTTTCATATGTTTAGCTACTTAACCAAGATTGCTCTTGGGTGAACACAATACCTTCCATGCTTGCTCGGCTACCCCCTGTTACTCACAACTCAGGGTGGGTACATTCAAATTGTTTAGTTCCTAAATCACACGGCTGCTGAGAGTAGGGCTGGACAGTATTTGAGCACAGCAAACCTTGGACAGCACTGGACAACTCTCCTAGCTTAGAACATGATGGAGGACTGTTGTGAACCGGAGTCAGCTCTGTGTGACGGGAAGCAGCAGGTTCGCAGTGGGAGGCGCAGGCTATGGCCACACTGGCAGCACTCCCCTGCCTCTCTCTACCATGAGCAGGGATTCCTAACAGGACTGCTGCTTTGCATGACTGTTGTTGGAAACCAAAGAAAACATGACTGTTTTAAGAAAGTCCTCTGCCAACTAAAATATGCTATCCATAGCTAAATAAGATGACAAAGAAGGACACAGTCAGGGCTGTAGACTTGGCTCGGTGGCTAAGAGCACCTGCTGTTCTTTCAGAGGTCCACAGTTCAATTCCCAGCCCTCACATGGCTGCACACAGATATCTGTAACTCCAGTCTCAGGGGATCTGACAGGATCAGAAAACCCACATCACGCACTCACACATGTAGACAAAACATTTCATATACATCAAATAACTAAAACATTTTAATAATTAAAAAGAAGGGCATTGTGATATCTTAATGAGGATTGAGGGTGTAGCTCAGTGGTTCTAGCATGGGCAAAGGCCTGGGTTTGAGCAGCAGCACGTAAAAGACAAAGCCCCAAATACCAGAAGCAACTCTGGTAGCTAAACTATAAAATTCACTTAGAAGTACCTAATGTGTGCCCATGTCCTACTAAGTGGTAAAAGTACAGTAATGCAGGATGCAGGCAAAGGCTCTGCTGTCTTACATTGTCTTTGGGGCTAAGTGAATACAAAGCCAAGCACAGACGATGGCGTAAGTCATCTCTCCCTTACTCCTTGACATCATCAATGTCCTCTCTGTCATGTTTCTTCATCTTCCAATCTCTCTTCACTATGATAGAATCTGCCTTGTGCGCATGTAGAGGGTCCCTGCTGAGACTGAAAGTGGTCTCTAGCCCACTAATCCTGATGTCTTATTTGATTAAACTTCTGGTTCTCACATTAAGCTGTGACTATGCAGGCTGCGGCTGTATTTAGCATGTCCTGGTGTCCCCAGCAGGGGACTTAATACGACAATATATGACCAAAAAATAGTCAAATAAATATATTTTTATGTGTGGCAAATTTTTATAGAACTTCTTAAACAGGAATAGGTTGTTTGGCCATACTTCTTTGCTTATGTGTGTGTGTGTGTGTATGTGTGTGTGTGTATGTGTGTGTAAGTACTCATGTATGTGTGCACATGTAGGTGTGTGCAGGACAGAAGCCAACGCTGGGTTTCTTCCTCAACCACTTTCTACCTGATTCTTTTGAGTGAATGTCTCTCATAGTTCACAAGCTCGCTAATTGATACTGGCTGGCTAGAAATCCCAGTATCTTCCTGTATCCAAATCCCCCACCACTTGGATTACAATGGCAAACTGCCATGCCTGTTTCGTTCTTGTTTTAATATGGTCTCTGAGGATCCTAACTCAGGTCCTCCTGCTTTGTAGAAGCACCTCACCAACTGAATCATCTCTCCAGTCCTATATGATCATAATTTTCAAAATCGTTAGTCAAGTCACTAATCAATACACCTCAGTCTCTGTTTTACATCTATAAAATAATGGGATAAACAGGAATCAAAAATACAATTTAAACATGGCAAATGTTAAAAGTCCATACAAATCTTAATTATCACCATTTCTAAAAATATTTAAGAAATTCTTTATGTCATCAAAAACACATGAGTGGGGCATGCGGCCCTTGAGCCCTAAACATCTGCTCTTCAGACCACAGAAGTCACAGGAAGACTTCTGTAACTGTCCTCGCATGGAGGTTTCAAACAGCTTAAAACCACAGACATTATGTTGTTACTCAGGGGCCTGAGGATAAAGTTGGGACCCCAGCTTTTAGATAAAGGGCAGGGTGTGGTGGCCACCCTACAATCACAGTACTTGGAAAATGGATTCATAATATAGTGTATATAGTTCATATACATATATGACTAAATGTTTCAGAGTCATAGTGAGCCACCCTGAGTGAAAGGCAATGAGCCATGAGGACATGGCGGGTTTGTAGCCACTCTAGGGCTCATTAAAAGTGCTTGCCATACACAGAACATGACAGACTCTATTAGGAACCAAGTTATTCTGCTGATAAATGAGCAACATAGACTAAGAATTCTAACATTTCTGTTTCTGGAGTTTCTGCAGTAATTAATATGGCTCATTATTTACTATCAACTTTGCACAACAGCTAGACAGAGCGAGTGCCCACCAGAGTAGGTAGGGTGGGGAATACTTAAGTCTCTTCTACCCTGCTTGTCTCCCCTGTTTCCAATTATACCTCAAACGGTTGAGCCTAGAGTCTCTCAGCATGTACGATTCATGCCTAACCCAACAGAGCTTTATAGACATGCTTTTCAAAAGAGGAGGACCCAAGTCCAAGGTTGGGCTGCAGTACAGTTACCTAATATTATACCAGGGAAAGAGAGTACAGAATTTCCTACTGGTGGAATGGAATCTGTTGGAACAAAAGCTTTCTGGGAGAACTCACAGTTCATCCCTGACACCATGATTTCGGCCACTAGTGTGGAAGATTCTATCTCTTCATTGTCTGGTACTTTAGCCTCAGTGGAGTTATTCAATGATGTCACCTCTTTACTAAGATCAGCATTGTCACCTGTAAGACAAAAGATAAAAGGCTTATTAGTTAAGCCTTTCCATTTCAAGGAAAGTTTGATTTAATTTATGTTGATGGTCATTCATTGGTCATGAGTTCATTTTAGTACGAAGATTGAGGGAAAGAGGCAGAGTTTGGTGGGGCCAAAGGGGGAGAGAAGGGGACTCTTTTAGATAAAGAACACCACTCCTCCTGAATATAATCAGCTCAGAATTGCAGACTGCGACAAGAAGAAGTTGTGGTGGCCACCTCTCCCCAACCTTTCTTATCCTACCTCCTCCCTTTGTTTGGCTTCTGTATTTATAGTACCATGCTTTTGAAGCTGTTGTGTATAAACAGCCATATAGAAACCCAAACTCACTGCTCCTGGAGAGGAGGTGATGGACTCCTCAAGGCAACACTTGGCTCTGCTGTGCTACACGGACCCCAGGGTCCCACTGCACAGAATCTGCAGCACCAAGGCGGCTCGAATCACAGTCGAAAGCTACTGTTTGTTCACTTGTTCACGTTACTGTTGATACAGTGAGGCAGTGTAGGAAAGACTGTGGTGCATGGCCCGGCCCGGCACAGCACTGTACAAATGGGCAGCCCACAGAATGGGAAACAGTCTTCACCAACAAATCAGCTGATGGAGGAATAATATCCGAAATGTATAAAGAACTCAAGAAACTAGACATCAACAAACTGAATAACCCAATTTAAAAGTGTGGTACAGAGCTAAACAGAGAATTCTCAACAGAGGAATCTTGAATGGCTGAGAAGCACCTCACACTAATCAAAATGGCTAAGATAAAAAACTCAGGTGACAGCACATGTTGGCAAGGATGTGGAGAAAGAGGAACACTCCTCCATTGCTGGTGGGATTGAAAACTGGTACAACCACTCTGGAAATCAATCTGGAGGTTCCTCAGAAAATTGGAAATAGATCTACCTGAAGATCCAGCAATACCACTCTTGGGCATATACCCAAAAGATGCTCCGCCATGCCACAGGGGCACGTGTTCCACTATGTTCACAGTAGCCTATTTCTGATAGTCAGAAGATAGAAACAATTCAGATGTCCCACGACAGAAGAATGGATACAGAAAATGTGGTTTATTTACACAATGGAATACTTACTACTCAGCTATTAAGAATGATAGCATCATGAGTTTTGCAGGCAAATGGATGGAACTAGAAAATATCAACCTGAGTGACATAACTCAGACCCAAAAGGACATAAATGGTATGTACTCACTAATAAGTGGATATTAGCAAAAAAAAAAAAAAAAAAGTACAGAATACCCAAGATGCAGTCCATAGAACTCAAAAAGATCAACAAACTGAAGTGCCCAAGTGAGGAAGCCTCAGTCCCACTTGGGAGGGAGAAGAAAGCATTCACAAGGTGGGGGGGGGGTGGGGGACTTGGGAGGGAAAGGGGATTAGGGGAGGGAGAGGGGAACCTGATCTGATATTGGGTGGCAGAAAAGGACTGAAGCCCTGAGGGCCAGCAGAAAGAATGGAAAGAGTCAACCTGGGGGAGGGGGTAGGAAGTAGGGGGGGCACTATAGAATGTACCAGAGACCAAGGAGATGAGAGACTCTCAGGACTCAAAGAGAGGGGGGACCTTAGATGAAATGCCCTACAGTGGGGAGAGGGAACTCGTAGAGCCCACCTCCAGCAGAAAGATAGGGCATCAAGTGGAGGGATGGGGTTGCCATCCCACTGTCAACAACTCTGACTCAGTATTGTTCCTGTCTAAAAGAACTGCAGGGACAAAAATGGAGAAGAGAATGGGGGAAAGGAGGTTCAGTGACAGGTCCAAATTGGGATCCATCTCAAGGGGAGGCTCCTAGGCCTGACACTATTATAGATGCTATGATGTGCTTACAGACAGGAACCTAGCATGACTGCCCCCTGAGAGGCCCAACAAGTAGCTAAAAGAGTCAGATGCACATACTTACACCTAACCAATGGTTAGAAGCTGGGACCCCCATGGTTGAATTAGGGAAAAGGTGGAAGAAGCTGAAGAGGAGGGCAACCCGCTAGGAAGACCAGCAGTCTCAACACTCAGACAGCAGACACCAGCTGATATGAGGTCCCCAGCACATATACAACAGAGGACTGCCAGGTCTGGCCTCAGTGAGAGAAGATGCACCTAACCCTAGAGAGACTTAAGTGGGGAAGTCTGGTGGAGTGGGAGTGTAGGGGTGGGGACATCTTCTTGGAGACGGGGGAGGAGGAACGGGCTGAGGAACAGTCAGAGGGTGTACTGGGAAGGGGATAACGACTGAACTGTAAAAAAAGATTAAACAACAACAATATAATAATAATAATAAAGTTTAAAAATTTCAATATCTTAAGAACTGATAAATATAATCCACATATACAAAAACCCTTTAGGGAATCTTAATAAGTCTTTTAAGAGCAAAACAGAGTTCTGAGTTTAAGAAGTATGAAACTATTATCCTAAGGCAAAATAATAATAATAGGAAAAAAAAAGCCATGTCTGAAAACCCAATATACAACTCCATTCCATGGACAGGGCCATCCACTGTTATCCACCTGCCACTTAGATTATATTTATAACATGCCTACCAAGTCATTATGCACTTTTAAAAGAGGCTTAACAAGTATAAATTATCTTTGGCACATTTTTGGTAGGAAGGCACCCAAAGATGAGTCCAGATCTGCCTCGTTTGGGCATGCACTGCGGGCAGGAAGGCCATCCGTCATGCAAGGCTCATCCTCCCGCCCTCTTTCTCAACTATAGCTGTAAAGAGACGGATCATGACCTCCTCAGGGCCCACTTGTTTGATAGTTATTTCTATGCTTGTTTGATAATTATTTCTATGAAGGACTCAAGTTTTCCTATTAAGAGGAAGAGGTTGTCTTTCATGATCCCTGAAATTAAGAACATAACATTTTAAAACAAAATATCTTTAAGCATTCTCACAAGGTGGCATTTATTTCTAAGCCTTGGTATAACCCACTACAAATAAGGGAGAAAGTGAATCTTAAAGCTTTTACAATTAGAGGTCAATTTAACTCAGACTGTGATAAGGAACTAGAAATCTCATGGGGGAGGGACGCAGAAACCCATACATACTCAGCATTCTTGAAGACACAGGAGTACTTAATAACGCAAAGCGCTACAATGGTCAAAAGCAGACCATGGATGTGCCCCAGTGCGTGGAGCCCGGGTGAGGGAATCCAGCTGTGTAGCTATGCTACCTGCCAGTATCGGGTGATCCTTCTGAGCCAGACACATTTTCCCATCCCCGGCTTTCACAAAACCTTCACGACACAAACACTGAGCCGTGCCCAGGCTCTCTTGGCAGATGTGTTCACAGCCTCCATTCCTGTGTAAGCAGGGGTCTGCACCTAGTAGAGACCAGAGAGAATATGCAGATGGGTCTGGAGATGGCAAGGATGTTGCTGATGCAAATCAAAGACTTGTGAGTAAGAGCTCAGCCATTCTAAATGGAAGGTGTATTTCAAACTCTCTTCCTTGGAGGAGGCCCTGACTCCACGCCAGCTCAGAGTGCCGTGACCTTAGGCGACTTTGCTGAGCACAGCTGCCAGTTTAGATTGTAAGGCTCCTTACTCTGCATGATCCCCATGTCCTGACCCAGGATCTAAACAAACGCATAGAGATCTTCAGGATGAGGAGATGGTGGAGGGAGTTGAATGACTTCCTTGGGTTGCTCCCGGCTGCTGCTCACTACCTGGCATATGGGGGTAAGGGGAGCCCAAGGGTGGGTAGAAGGTCCACTGCAAAAATCTAAGTTGCCTAAATCAATAACTTTTAACATATCAAATAATTCTATTTGGTGTTAAGAATTCCAGGTGGGACCGTTTTCTATTCTGTTGTTTATACTTGGTAATAATCTCTCTCTCTCTCTCTCTCTCTCTCTCTCTCTCTCTCTTTCTCTCTCTCTCTCTCTCTCATCCATCTATCTATCTATCTATCTATCTATCTATCTATCTATCTATCTAATAATCTCTCTCATCTATCTATCTATCTATCTATCTATCTATCTATCTATCTACCTATCTATCATCTGTCTGTCTGTCTGTCTATCTAGCTAGTCACTATGAACAAAGTCTAACTTGCTTATCCTGACTTCCCATAACCCGAGTCTTTTGAAATGTAGCAAGGAAGCGATAGGGAACAGGGGAGGAGTGTGGCTGGAGAGGTAAAACCCAGATTATGAAAATCACCATATCAAGGATAAAGCACAAATTACCAAACCACCAAGCTTGTCTGGGTTGTGATTCAATCAATGTCCAAATCTTGGAAAATCTTAACATTTATGCAGACAGGTGAAAAATCAGAAAATCCCCACCCCCAGCCCCCCACGGCCAGCTACCATTGATTAACACAGCCGCAGTCTCCAGAGCAGGAGGGCCTGCGGGGCCTCTCCAGTGTACCTGGTTTTGCCAATGGATGGACCACAACCAGTGACGAGGGCTTCAGCATGCTGCCTTGAAGACGTACCCTGTTTTGGCCAGTCCTCTTGTTCACCCTTATTACCGAGGGGATGGCCCAATCCGAGAACCACACATGATCTTCAAACACGGCTAGAGCAAAGGGGTGACCTGGAACCAAGTAAAAGATTGTGCATTACAGACAGGTCCTCTTCACACGGGGCAAGGCTTAGCACCACTACACTGTCACCAGGACTGCTGGACTACAAGGGTGCCAAGATGGGCATGCTCTGTGCTCATGTGCCACACACTGGACCTGAGTGGATTTCTTGCCGCTCTTTGGTCTGGGTTCCCTGTCATTTAGATGGCTGTTGTAAGCAGTAGAATGAACTCACAGGTAACTAGGATTTTTTTTTCCTCTTAATTTAGGTGACTGAACAGTGATTTTTCAAAGACATCAGTCATCTCTCTCACTGTATTCCCGAGTTAGCCTCCCCTGTCTGCTCTCTTTTCTT
>LR749701.1:1218746-1287512 GCA_902729485.2 Mus minutoides | reverse complement strand
TGTGTGTGTGTGTGTGTGTGTGTGTGTGTGTGTGTGTGTATGTTCTGTGTAGATCTCTGTGTGAGTATGTGTTGAGGCTAGAGAAGACTGTCAGAACTCTTGAGCTGAAGTTATAGATGGTCATGAGCTACCCAAAATGGCTGCTGGGAGCTGAACTCAGGTCTTCAGGAAGACTAGGGAGTGCTTTAACCACTAAATCATCTCTCCAGCACCTGGCTCAGTGTTTTCAAGATATTTATAAAAATTCATGCTGGGCGTGGTGGCGCACGCCTTTAATCCCAGCACTCAGGAGGCAGAGGCAGGCAGATTTCTGAGTTCGAGGCCAGCCTGGTCTACAAAGTGAGTTCCAGGACAGCCAGGACTAAACAGAGAAACTCTGTCTCGAAAAACAAAACAAAACAAAAAATTCATGATCTCCCTTGAAGAATCTTAAAAAGCAACAGGAGAGAAAACTTCCTTGATTAATCTTTTCCATGTTATTAACTGACATTCATCAATGCCTAAAAGTGACATTATCACTGTTATGGAATGACAGACAAAAAGAAAAAAAGAAAAAAAAAACAGAAGAAATAAGGTTTCCATTCTTAAATACGTTTGGACAAAAATTAAGAGTTTCCACTTTCATTTGGGGAAATCTTGAGGAAAAGAGATTATACAATACTACATTCTATTCAATATTCCAGTGCTTGGGCTTGGGTAATCTTTCTGTTTTATAATTCTTGGAGAATTCTGTCTCTGTAGTCTAGTTAAATGTGGACATGTGTAAGCACATTCAGGATTTAACATTCGTCAGCACTCAGTCAAGGACGTCAGAGGCTAGAGAGATGGCCCAGCTGTCATGTGCAAGAACTGCTCTTGCAGAGAACCCATGTTTGGCTTCCAACACCCACACCCACTGGCTTACAATGGCCTGAAACTCCAGCTCCAGAGGGCCTGACACATTCCCTGGCCATTGTGGTTACATGCACTCATATGCATATATTCCCAAACACATACATATGTGCACACGATTTAAAAAATAATAGTACTACTAAACTAGAGATGAAAAAAGTCATGCAGCCCGAAGCCTCACCTACATCGTTCTGGGTAAGGCTTCGGCGTTTGGAGCCATCCAGATTGGCCATTTCAATCACAGACCGCTTGGTGTCACACCAGTACAAAGTGTCTGTTAAGTAGTCAATAGTGATTCCACTGGGTTCCAGTAGATTAGAGCTGGCTATCAGCACCCGGCCGGAACCTTGAAGGGAAGCGCTTTCAATCCGTGGAGACATCCCTGTGTCCGTCCAGAATAGTCTCCTTCAGTCAAGAAAACTCACAGGTCAAATTTGCATGAAAAAATTCTTATATTCTTTCAAGACACAGAAATCCAATAGAAATCACTTTAAAGAGTGGTACACCAAGAAATATGTAAGGAGAAAATGCAGCAACTCATGTTAAACAATTAAAAACAAAAACAAAGAAAACTCTCAGTTATCTGGTCTATATAAAGCATCTAGAACAAAAAGGAAAACTGGTGGCAGGCCATTAGATGGAAAAGGAATTGATTTTCAAAATTGTGGAATATTACTTAATCAAATTTGTACTTGAATGAACAGTAGTAAATTAGCAGCAAAATGCATACAATTTGGTAGTTCGTTTTTATATCATGCACATATTAAATTACAATATAAAAGGAGTAGTGTGTTTACCTGTTTCCTAGAGTTTTGCAAGGTTCTGTGCCTGCTAAGATAATTTTAACTTCACATTTTAAAAAATATCAATCTGGTTGATTATCTTGTTGGCTTGTGTAGAGATGGGTTCACCTTGTTTTAGCCATTTGATCAAGTCCAAATCAATTATCAGTTACTACTAACATATCATCCAGACACAACTATAACATTTCCATCAAAAATAAAACCTTCAAAGTTCTGGCTAGATGCTGAGAGCCAGCTCTAACCCATTGGAAACCAATCTAATCAATTGGAATTGCAATTAACTACTTCGCAAACACATTGTATTGGTGTGACAATAAAACAAACAAAAAAAGTCATTTCTTTTTCTCTTTGCTTTTTAACAACTCTGAAGAAACTCTCTATTCTCCTTTATTCTCTACTCTCAAACTGAAATGTGAAATGTTAATTCATAGTTTGTAACATAGAATCTATTAATCTTTCATAATTTTTATTTCTGTTTATCTGATTCTAAAAATGACCTATCATTCATTTGAAGTCATCCTACGATTTTTCTAAATAGTCTTAAGTCAACACTCCTAATTTCATTTTCCACTCAAGAAACAATGTAGATTTTTAAATCTTTTCTGTAAATAAAGGATTTTTAAATTTTTATGTAGGGTGTTTTGCTCGCCTGTATATATATGAATAATAGTTCATGCCTAGGACCTGTGAAGGCAAGAGAGGTTACTAGATCTCCTGGAACTGGAGTTACAGATGGTTGTGAGCTGTTATGTGGGTTAGTTGGGAACAAACCAAACCCAGGTCCTCTGGAAGAGCAGTCAGCACTCTTAACCGCTGAGCCATCTTTCTAGTTCCGACAACATTCTAAAAAGTAGATTCATGGGATTAAGCATATTTGGATAATGAGAACCAAGAGACAAGGAAGAGATGTAAGTTGTTAGACATACTGGTTCTGAAGATCTGAACAAAATTCACAGATTTGCTTGGCTTTTGACTGCACTGACCACCTGAACTCTTAGCACAGATTCTGGTCAAGCATTGCAGACATGAGCAACTGCATAAGCTCAGATAAATGGAAGCCTCTTTTCATAAGTATCTACCTGGCCTTCGGATGCACAGCTATTCCTCGCGGCCTTGAGATGTTCTCTTTGATGATTATTTGATGATGTTTCCCATTCAAATCACTCCCTTCAACAACAGACTTCCTAAAGGGTAAAATAAGTAGGGAGGTGTTAGCTCATCATTTTCAAATAAAACTTTTCCTTTTCTCATGCTGATACATGCACATTCTCTTTCCTTTCCCCATCTGTCTCTGTGTCTCTGTGTCTGTGTCTGTGTCTGTCTGTCTCTGTCTCTCTCTGTCTCTCTCTCTGTCTCTCTCTCTCTCTCTCACACACACACACACACGCACACACACACACACACACACACACACACACACACATCAAGTTAGTACCAGCAAGTTCTCTACATAAAAAATACAGCTAGGCAGTGGTGGCACACACCTTTAATCCCAGAATTTGAGAGGCAGAGGCAGGCGGATCTCTGAGTTTGAGGCCAGCCTGGTCTACAGAGTGAGTTCCAGGACAGCCACAGAGAAACCATATCTTGAAAAACCAAAACCAACCAACCAAACAAACAAACAAAACACCAGTTAACTAGAACTCCCGTTTGATCACAGGCACAGGACAGGATAAAGGGGGGGAGGCTGTCAGCAGCCTGGCAGAGACAAAGCCAGGAGGCAAATGTTTATTTGGTCTCTTTCTCTTCACAACCTTCCACTTCCTGATGGAACTTATGGAAGCCAGAGACTAGGAGGCCAGAATAGTCCTAGGAGGCCAGGTCACAGAGCATGGGAAGAAAGCACAAGCCCGCAAGGCCAGCAGGGGGAGATTTATATAGGTTTCAGTGTTCTCCCATCTGGCTTCAGGGCAGATGCAGGGCAGTGGTCAGGCCTTATCCCTCACTTCGTTTCCCATGGTTTCAGTTCCTTTGTAGCCATATTTGTCTCCTTCTGAACTGTGTAACCAGCGGTAATAAAACCCCCCTCTCTGATCTCACTGTTACAGCACTAATAAGTTTCAACTGCTCAGAGCAGGAGTTAGGCAATAGGAGAGAACTGAGCTCCCCAGGGTGCTGTTCAGTTCAGGCCAAGAGCAAAGCAGAGACGCCAGGGCTGGTGATAAGAAAGCAAGACCCAGGGACAGTTTATGTCTGTTGTAGCTCTCCATGGAAGACATAAGTATAAAGATATAAGCACACAGGTAGCTTTACCTTTACGGCTCAACTAACTTTAGAAGTCAGGATTCCTTAATGTTAATTAATAATTCCATAGAATCATCAATGTGTCATGCTCACATGAATGAATGCCTTTTTTCTCAACCAATACAGCCACCCCTCTTCGTTTTCACTGACTTAGAGATGCCACATAATTTAATACCTAGGATTAAAGTCTTGGTTATTTAAATCAAATTTCTAGCTAATATCAAGGTTTTAAAACTATAAACCTCTCATTTCCAGACAAATTAAAGGTTTTGCTTAAGCAGCTGTCTTTCAGAGCCGAGAGGACTTAAGAGGGGTTTGTTATTGCTCAAGTCTAGCGGCTGGGGGATGTGGGGGCTGGTTCTGCAGGCTCCAGCTGTGCCCATCTGAAGGCAGTGCCTGGGCAGTAGGCACTAATCACACACTGGTAAAAATTAGAGGTGCCTCCTGACTGTGTGGAAATGGGAAGAGAACTGCCTCGAGGAGCCGAGAGCTGTTGACATCTGTAACCCTGATAAACGTTTACACTTGGAAAACAACCACGTACTAGCTCTGTTATTACACACAGCTGACAGGGAGAACATCCTTTTAAGTCAGTTCAACATGGAGCAGGCTGTTATTATGACAGTTATAATCGTTTTGGCAGGAGTTGATCTGAATCCGTTCTGGGACTCTGGGTCTCACCCATTCTGACGCTGAGTGGCACTCACCCGTACTGTCTCCTGATGGTGCCCCTCTGTGAAGGTTTTTGAGGTCCCGGGGCTTGAATCCAAGCCTTCACATGCTAAGGGCACTTCTACCCCAACTAGCACCCCAAGCTCATTTCTGTGATGAGTCAGGAAGTACTGCCTCTGGGGATGGCTAACCTTGAGTTCCCTGGTTAATCCTGGGAAAGCTATTTTAGCACTAATTATAAATTCTCTTGATCTTCAGAGATATGAAAGCGTACCTATTTGGGACTTAATAGTATCGTGGATGGAACGCTCTTAGTGCAGTATCTGGCACACTGCAATTAGTTTATAGACAGATGTGCACACAGTAAAGGAATGAAGGTGAAGGCTAAATAAGCAATAGAGAAGAAAGCCATGCTCAGCCTGGCCACGGAGAGAGCATTTCATGGGTGACTGCACACCATTTCACACCTCTGGCTCACTGTGAAGGACCTGGTTGTTTTCTATAACCAGAGACTTTCTTTACATAGACTAGCTGTGCACAAGCCCATGCACCTGGCTCCCCGGGACTCTACTCTCTGAGTTGGCACTACCATTCTCCCAGACGTGAAATCCTAGTTAATTTTCTTCTCCTTTCACATGGCTGCATAAGTCCCAGATGCTCAGCTCGGTCACCATTCACTTGATGTTTTCCAGTGACTTGGAAGACACAGAGCACATGGCATGTCTCACGTCATCTTGTGATGGAGTCTGGTCCATGCTTCTCCCCGCCAGCAGCAAGGAAGTAGGCTTTCTTCAGCATCAAGCAGGAGGGGGACCCCTCTCTCGTCCTAATTCCTTCCTCCTCCTGTCTAGCCCATTCATTCTCAGACTCACAGAGGCCACAGGCCACCAGAAATGCCCCAACTTTGCCTCTCTTGTCACCCACAAAGGGAAGAAGCCCACCCTACCCAACCTCTGAAAATGTCTCCCCATCTCCGGGGAGCCTTCCGATCTTCCTCTCACACCTGTTCAGCAGGAGCCAGGGCAAGGATTTTCGTGCAAGACTTGCCACTCACAAGCTTGTAAACGACCAAGGACAACGTCAGCCTCTCTGGGCTGTGAGACAAAGGGGTGGGGCCCACTGGTCCCTCTGCCTGCCTGTACCTTTCTGTCCTTCGGGGAGTGCTCATGCACGACCGGACACTTCCCTTACCTCTGTTTACACCAAACATTTGCACTCATTTGTTAAATGGGAAAATCTGGCTTTTCCTCTTAGCTAAACTGAGAGCTGACCACAAAGACAGATCCCATTGCCTTCCCTCTCCTGTCTTCTGGAAGATACCTATGACAGAGCCTTATGCAAGCAAATGGTCCTGATGGTGGTCAGATGGGCTTGAGGCGGCACTGTTGACAGTGGTCTGAGCTGCAAAGCACTTGTCACTTTCTTGGTCCTGTAAGTCCTATTACTGTGGACCTTGTCCTGTGAAAGGAGTGGCCTGCTTGGTGGTGGGGAAGGGTGAGGAGTGCGGACACCCGTGGAGTCACTTTTTGTCCTCGCCAAGTGGCCAGACGTATTTCTCTGTGTTCATAGTAGAGGATAAAGCCAGTAGAATTGCCTGATCCCTCACCTCTGTCTCCTGCAACAGAAATCTAAAGCAAGAAACATACCCACTGTCTGTCCAGTAGATTCTCCGGCCAATCCAGTCCAGGGCAAGACCTTCAGGTGTGTCTACTCCTTCCGTGATCAGTCTTTCTCGCTGGGACCCATCCATATTAGCCCTCTCTATCCACTTCAGGGTTGTCTGTGCAAAATATATCTGCAAGAGAGAACTAGGCATTTCTGGTTTGTATTCTAAATATTAATGTAGAATAAGCATGAAGGATTAACAGCTCTTCAGGTCATGCAATGTAATTATTATCAGAGATAGACACACATAGTTACAATAAGCCCCAAGTCTGCTGCTCCTGAATACGTGTAACCTTGAGCAATTTAATCTCTGTGTGGTGGTTTCAATAAGCATGGTCCCCATAAGCTCATAGATATGAACGCTTAGATACAAGGAATGGCACTATTAGGAGGTGTGGCCTTGTTGGAGTAGGTGTGGTTTTGTTGGAGGAAGTGTGTCACTGCACAGTGGGCTTGGAGGTTTCAGATGCCAGGCCCGGCATCTCTCCCTGTTGATCTGGATGTATCTCAGCTACCTCTGCAGTACCCTGTCTACCTGCAGGCTGCCATGCTTTCTGCCATAATGACAATGGAATAAACCTCTGAACTGTAAGCCAGCCCCAGTAACATGTTTTTCTTTGTAAGAGTTGCTACTGTCATGGTGTCTCTTCACACCAAGAGAAACCTTAAGACTCTGCCTCTCTGTCTCTGTCTCTGCCTCTGCCCCCCCCCCCCCATGCCCCAAGCCCAATCTACCCTCTTCTCATACTAGCAAATAATCCAAGCCCTCCTGATGGGCAAGTATGATGCTGGTTTCCCTCCTGCTTCCCCAGAGAGGCAAATGAAAAAATAATTATTTGCGCAATCTCCCCAAGAAGGCAGCTAACAAGGAACAAGGCTAACAAGTGTACAGGTCTCAGAGCACGGGCGTTCTTAACGTTCCTCGAGTGCATACAGCTAACTTGTTCTGGGTCTAACACTGTGAGTGTGGCAGAACATTGTCAAGGAGCCCAGGTCATCAGTGAAGCTAAAATCCTCCACTTTCATCACCTGTTCATGCATTAAAAAAAAAAAAATGTACCTTGCTTTCCACAGGGTCATAATCCAAGGCAAAAACCATTCCCATCTGCCGGCTGAGCAGAGTTCTGTAGTCTGTTCCATCAAAATGCATGTGTCGGATGTCCTGGGAATTTGCAAACAGTAAAAGTGGCTGTGGTCCTGTTAACAAAAATTTCAAATAAGGTTGAATGGAAAATGCTTTAAACCCACAGCCTTTGTGACTCTTGCTTTTCACTGCACAATCTTCTTTACCTCCTGCAGTACTAGTCCGCTCAGCCTCCCACCAGGGTTACATCGGCAAAGACAAGTGGAAAGACCTTCCCCTCGTGCAAGATTTCATCCCTGGGCCATTACTTATAGAAAGGGTGACATTAACCCAAAGCACAGACAAATCACTCTGATCTTTTGGCTCACATAGGATGAATTAATTCATCAATTCATTTTCCATGGCTGGGTGCTCTTCCTAAAGGGGATCATATTGGAATTATAAGGCCCCATAATCATTCTCTAGGCTCATTATGCCTTATTAGCCAAGGCTTATGTAGTTAAAAGTATTGAAGTCAGACTTAGGCAAGCGTCACAGAATTGCAACATCGCAGATTATCAGCATGATTAACCCTCAACAGACAAAATCAGTTTGGCATATATCTAAGATTTCTAAGGGTTGTGAAAGACAGAAAAGATGCAATATCAGCAGATGGAAAGAAGCAACTGAAGCATAAAGCTTTACATTAAAGTTGAAGGAAAAAGAACTTGTCAAAGTGTAATAATTACTATACTTACCAGAAAGATCAAAATCAAACAGTCAACAAATATTTATTTACTATCAGTTAACTCTGAAGCTCTTTAAGACCATTCCCCATGATGGCCTTCCTATCTACTAAAGTTAGCAGACCCTACCATAAGTGTCGGGAAGCCCCTTAACTAGAAATAGACTTCATTATTTATGTTGCAGTTACTTATATCACTCGTAGTAACAAGATTTATTTCCTACGTCCAACATTTTCTCTTCAAATCATACATTTCCACCAGGAATCTGGAAGCAATTTAACTCTGCATATTTCTAATGTAATACTATTTCTGTGTAATCTCTTTTTCAAGGAGAGACTTTCCAACATCCATGGCACTAACCTGAAGCTGTACAGCTCTTTCGGTCTGACTGTAGGTCATACCCAGGAAAGCAACCACATTCCCAGGATCCCGGCCTGAGAGGAAGACAGATCTGGCTGCATCCACCATTGTCAGGCGATGAACAACCTACAAAACCCAGCCATGGGGTAATGATGTCACACAAAATGATATCACACAAAATGGAACTTTTTTTTTTTTCTGGAAAGTTCTCTGAGGAACCGTGTATCCTTTAGACCCATTTTCTTAATTATTGATACTGCTGCAATCAAGTTTATCTTCAGAGTTTAGAGGAACTGTCAGTCACAGTATCCTCTTCCCCATAACCTAGCATTCTGATGCTAACCCTTCACACGCCTTGTTCCTTTGGTCCTCATCCTCGTGGTCCACCACTGAGTTCAGGAACACACGCACTGGCAGACACCTTTGAGTTTGTCCTAAGTCTTCTGCTTGGGTAATACAGTTTTTCTACCTCATACATTTTGGGCCTCTTGACTTTTGCCTTTTTTGTTTGTTTTGTTTTGTTTTGTTTTTCAAACTCACTTTATTTTCCATTCTAGATTTGAATTTCACCAAATATGTGTCTTGATATTTTGCAGATTTTATTTAAACAATTAAAAACTACTTAAAACTCTTGTGCTCATCTTGAGTTCCATGCAGACATCTGTGTGCTTACGTCTCTAGGAAGAGAAAAGTGTGAGGTCAGGTATCAGCTGCCAACAATAGGCTGAGCGCTCTGCGTGCTATGGCAGCACTGAGCTCACATGAGGGGTTTACACCACACTCCTAGGAACTGGAAATGCTCCAGGACTAACGATGTCAAAGAACATTCTAGAATCCACTCTACTGTCTTAAAAATGTCCCAAATTTACCTATTAATCTGTTAAATAAATGTCTCTCAGTATGTGATCACTGGAAGACTAGCCTGCTTTGGAGATAGAGTAATATTTTCAGTGTCTCTTAGAAGATTCATATTGTTAGGGCAACATAGGGCCAAAAAACTCACCAGTGCATGTCTTCCCATCTCTCCCAAGCACTGAACCTGCAGGACAGATACACCGGGGACCATCTGATGTCAGGACACAGTCATGGCTGCACTTTGATACGTTGCCTGGGCAGGAAACAAGTTCTAAATAAGAAGAACAAAGTACGATTAGTGTGAAATTGAGTTGTGAAAATTTGTTACAATCAGTTGCTAGTCTTAAAGGAGAAAGTTGAATAAAAAAATCTAACATTTATGAGATACCACAGTATTGAAAAATACCAAAACAAGGAACAATATCAATCTAAGTAAAAAGGTAAAGAGCCAGGATTTTTTGGGAAACTATCTCTAATCTCCTATGAGTTTCTCCTATTTTGAATAAGATTTTGAAAGTTGTTAGACATCAGAATTCCAAAATATTTTACTTAGATTTTTTTTAAAAGATTTATTTATTATTATATCTAAGTACACTGTAGCTATTTTCAGTCACACAAGGAGAGGGCGTCAGATCTTGTTACGGATGGTTGTGAAACACCATGTGGTTGCTGGGATTTAAACTCAAGACCTTCGGAAGAGCAGTCAGTGCTCTTAACCACTGAGCCATCTCTCCAGCCCATTACTTAGAATTTTACCAACTGGTTCTAGAGATTACAAATATTGGAAACAATAAAGGTATTTTGTGTATGGTTAAATGTTAGAAGATAAATGAAAGGCTCTTAACAAATACCAAAGTTTATGATAAAAGCATAGAAGTACACTGTGTATGTGTGCTTTTGTGCAACTTCAGAACACTAGGAAATGGGACCAAGAAAAGACAGAAAAAGATAACATCAGGAAAGGATAGAAAATTTAGATTAGAAAAGGCTCCAACTGGGAATGATGTCACATGCCTGTAACCCCAGCCACAGAAAGATGAGGTAGGAGAACCTCAAGATCAGGGCCAACCTGCACACCCTAAAGAGACTGTGTCAAAAAAAAAAAAAAAAAAAAAAAAAAAAAAAAGCCGGGCGTGTTGGCACATGCCTTTAATCCCAGCACTCGGGAGGCAGAGGCAGGGGGATTTCTGAGTTCGAGGCCAGCCTGGTCTACAAAGTGAGTGCCAGGACAGCCAGGGCTATACAGAGAAACCCTGTCTCGAAAAAAAAAAAAAAAACCAAAAAACCTAATGAAAACAAACCCTTCAAGTGCACACAAGCTTATGCTAGAGAAGGTGTTTTTTTTTTTTAAATTAGTGTGCATATGAAAGTCCAGCAGTAATACAGAAATCACTGTGTAGTGATTTAAGCAAACTTAAACACTACTTTATACCTTGCATAAAAATTATCTCCAGCAAATTTGAACACAAACTTGAAATGTCTATCATAAAAGTTCCAGAAGCTCTGAGAATGAAATAAAACTGTATGTGCTCTTGTTGGCATATGATGGGCTTATACTCAACCCATTTGCATCCAGTGTTTTAGGGCCTTCACTAACGGGTTAGAAGCAAGTCTCATATGTGTAATAGGCAATTTCCATACAGTTTGTTATTTATTACCCATCAATTTTGATGAGTCTGGTTTCATAAACCCAGATGATATACAGACAAACCTATTCTCTATCATCTGATACAAAGCTACATAGTAAGCATGATTTCAAACACGTGTCTGTTCATTAGTCATGCTAAGAGTGAATTAAAAACCAACACTAAAGGATATCTGACTACGCAATCCTAAATTCGCACTGGGGGGATCCACAGGAATTCACAATATTCTGCCCCCCCCCCGCCTCTTTTTAAAGTACACTCTAACATTGATGCCTCCCCAAACTAGAAACAACTAATTCACTAGCAAATTATATCCTCTAAATACAAAGTTCCACATTTGGTTTGCCTTATACTGTAAGAATTGTCATATTGTGATTGTATCTAAAAACTGACAGATATTATACTAGGGGATTATAGTTCCTTTTTAGGTATAATAATGTATCACCACTAGCTACTAAATGCCTCCCTTTTAAAGATATACAGTGAAATACTAGATCATATAGATTAAAATAGAAATATATGTGTTTATTTGTTTATATAATTTTATTTCCCTCGCCCCGGAGTTTCTCTTTTCTTTTTTTTTTTCAATAGACTTGTAATAGAACCTAGTTATACAAGTGGTTGTTGGTTTTTAAGACAAAGTTCTTCTCTATAGCCCAAGCTGGCTTTGACCTTGTGATTCTCCTACCTCCACCTTCAGAGTGCTGGGATGACAAATCAGACTACAATATCCAGCTTCAACCAGCTGTATTATAAAGCAAAGTGAAATACAACCCCAGGTAAGTTTGATGCACACTGCTAACCGAAGACCACCGACTCACTCAGATCATAGCCACTTTAGGGACATTAGTGAAAATAAAAGAACGCAGTACTGACTTGCTGCGGCTTACCGTGACATTGTTTCCCATCAGGAAGCAGAACAAATCCTGGGGGGCATGTGCAGTGATAGGATCCGGGGGTGTTTTCACACCCAAGAGTACAGCCGTGATTCTGAGAGGCACATTCATTGACATCTGCACAAGGACAACAGCAATCCATGAGTACCCTTGAAAATGAATTGTGATATCCCGAATTGACACCCAGTAGGGCATCTCACGCTTGCTTCCACTGCAGATCACCATGGGAGGGTTATTTCTTCAACCCTCAGAGAGGGCTACAGAAATCAGTTCAGTGCTCACAGGAATCCTTTCTATCAGCCCAGGGATAGAGACCACTTTCTCACAGTTTTAGACAGGATTTACCCTTTGCTAAAAAGTTAAGACAGGGGCTGGAGAGATGGCTCAGCAGTTTAAGAACACTAACTGTTCCTCCAAAAGTCCTGAGTTCAATTCCTAGAAACCACATAGTGGCTCAAAACCATCTCTAATGGAATCTGATGCCCTCTTCTGGTGTGCCTGAAGAGAGCACACTGTATTCACATACATAAAATAAATAAATCTTTAAAAAATTTTAAGATGAAATCTTCTAGAAAGCTAGGAACTCATTTTTGTGACTCGAAGAATTGATCTGAGGGTCTTATGTGTGTTAAGCAAGCACTCTATCATCTGTCACTGATCTGCCTGTCTCTCTCCCTCCTCTTTGTTGGAGAAAGAGTCTCCCTATGCCTCCACAGCTGGCTTGAACTCACTAGGAAGCCCAGGATGACTGTGAACTGCAGTCCTACCATTGAAGCTGGGGTTAGAACATTTTAGCCACTTTAAGATATTTCCTGTTCTGCTTTTGGTCTTTCCCCTCCTCAAGAGGTACACTTCTCAACAGCTCTGCTCTGACTGAAGTGCCAGGCTTCAGCCCTCTGCTTCCTCAGCATCAGCTCACAGGGCATAAACAAGGGACTGTTGAATGTGCATACCACTGCACCTTCTAAAAAGCAAGTTACTTCTCTGGGGGGCTCCAGAGCTCATTACACTGGACCAGGAATTTCCAAACAGGAGGAGATCTAGATAAGGAAGCAGCTGGATTCCGTTTCCCTGGGGTTCTCTCTAGATCTCACGTGGGGTACGATAAGTATGGAATACTCTCAAATCTGGTGGTAGCTATGGAATTACTCATAAAATATATAAAATTTAAGAAAAGAAATTGCTCATCCTGTTATTTTGCACAAAGTCAAAATAAAAGAGGGGGAAGGAAAGGAGGAGGGGGAAAGGGAGGGAAGGAGAGAGAGGGAGGAGGGAGGAGGGAGGGAGGGAGGGAGAGAGAGAGAGAGAGAGAGAGAGAGAGAGAGAGAGAGGGAGAGGGAGTTGTTGATTGCACACTCAGAAACCTCTGGCTCAGTTGAAGAGATGGCTCAGAGGTTAAGAAGCAATTGCTGCTCTTACAGAGGACCCGAGTTCGGTTCCTAGTACCCACACTGTGTGGCTCACATTCTTAATTACAGCTCCAGAGGATTCCATGCTCTCTTCTAGGCTCCACAGGCACCAGGCACGCACGTGGTCCACAAACATACAAGCAGGCTCTCGTAGACACAATATAAAAATAATATATCTTAAAAAAAAAAGAAAATCTTGGCCTGTTATCAGGCCCTCAGCAACTTCCTAATGGTTTTCACCTAGCAACAGAAGTCTAAAAAAAAAAAAAAAAAAAAAAAAAAAAAAAAAAAAAAAAAAAAAAAAAAAAAAAAAAAAAAAAAAAAAAAAAAAAAAAAAAAAAAAAAAAAAAAAAAAAACCCGAGAGTATAATAGAAATTAAGACAGAAGAAAAAGTTCTCTCTGGGGAAAGAAGGAAGGGAGGGCGGGAGCGAGCAAGGGAGGAAGAAGATTGAAGTCTGTTCTTCTTGGAGGCCCTGGACAATCCCCCCCGAATACAAGCCACAGACAGGCACACGCACTTCACTAGCGGACCCTCCTGCCACTTGTCAAAAGGATGGTTTTCGGTGCATGCGCACATTACCTTCGCAGTACTTCCGGTCTCGGCTTAACGTGTAGCCCTCGGCGCATGCGCATGAGTGGGACTTGAGGTCTCGCTCACAGAGACTGTAGCGGCATGGTCCTCTCCTCTGTTTGCAAGGTTCGGAGTCTAAAACAGAAGAGTGTTTATTTCAGAGCAAGTGGCGATGCGGTTTTTTGTTTTTTTTTTTTTTTTTGTTTGTTTTTTTTTTTTGACAGAGGGCCATGCGAGAACTCTTATTGATTACAGCGGAGCTGGGGGTGGGGCTAACCTCGCAGTGACGTCACATCGGTGCCGCCTACAGCCCCGCTTCGCTCCAATCAGGATCTCTCTCCCTCCCACCCAGTAGTGGCCGAGCCTCTTATTTGCCTAATCGTAAAGCTCCTGCTGTCGCTCAGGGGCAGGGCAGGCGTCCTAATTAGCTGGAGATGGTATTTAGTTTGCAAAATGAGCATAACTTACCAGAGCCTTCATTTTGCTTTGCAGTTATATATTAAAACTATGCATACTATATCTTTAAGAGAATAAAAACCTCAAACGTAACAATGTGTTTTTCTTGACTGAAATACACCTCAGGTCTGATACTTAATTGGTTTGATGGTCATTGTTTAAAGAAGCAGGTTTCATACTTCATACTACTGGCATACGCCTCACTTCTGAATATTGCGTTTTACTGCTGCTGGCATCCAATGTGTTATGAAATATCCCAGGGGAAGTGTAAAGTATGCTCACTGAACAGGATGCTTGGGGCAAATTAGCCAGAGTTGGGTTAAGTCACGTTTAACTGAGTGCTACCATTACGTGAGCTTATTACCCATAACCTGAGGCTTAGGTTAAATTCACTGTGATGAATAAGTGGCTCGTATGGTAATTTTACTTTTCAGACCCAAATGTCAAGAATTAACAACGATATCATGCATCTCTTTTCAAAATGTTAACAAGAACTTTGTCCATCTTGCTCTCTCCTACATTTGACCAATTTTCATCGTAGACCCTTGTAAAGTGCTTCAGAACTTTTGTAAGGTGCTTTAGAAGTACAGAAGTAAACCTATGGGTGAGTGGAATTTTTTCAGAATGCTAGAGACCTGGGAAGAGATGAAGGTAAAGACAGAAGATTGGAGATGGGCATGGAGACACAGGCCTTTAACCCCGGAGGCAAAGGCAAGAGCATGTCTAGCAAGGCCCTAACTTTCAAAACAAAACAGACAAAACAAAACTCGTCATTGTCAAAAGATAAAATTTGAATGAATTTAGCTAAATGACTTCTTCGTCTTTTATTAGCAATCCATAAACTGAGCAGCAGTTAATCTTAGCCTCCAGAGGTGCTGTGCTACAGGTGGTTGAACAGCTGGCCCAAGTGGAAGGAGGAAACGGCAATGGGAAGAACAGATTGGGTGGCGTCTGGTCCTCCCCTGTCCAGGTTAAAACAATGCAACTACTGGGAAAACTGAACTGTGAGGGACTTGGCTATCTCTGGTCTCTCTCCTGGTTGCTCAGGTTAGATAAAGAATCGGTCACGTGGAACGTCATTTACAGTTGGGTCTGTCCAGGACTTAGGGAAGGTTTGCACTCAGCCTAAACCAGTGACCTCCTGTGCATTCATGCATCTTTATTCAAGGACACATAGAAAAGGGAACCCCGGGTGTCTACCTATTACAGAATCTAGAGGGATTCTGATGCCACAGTATTCAAAATATACTTTTAGAAACTCTAGCCTAGTGTACCACATGTTAGTTGCAGGTAACTAACTACTTTTAACTAATCTGTCTTATATTCTTAAATATTTCTAATTTATTTTTTTCAAATAATTAAATGCACAATCTTGCCAACAAGCAATACAATTTCAACAACACTTATTGGGTATGTTGAGTTGCAGTGGATGCTATTTTGGAGATTAAAATTCTTGTTTATTCTTTGCAGTTTTATGTCAGTTAAATACACATATTATTCATATTTCTGTGCTTCACTTATGCTTTCAAAAATTAGGATATAAGCAAAATTGGGGCTGAGGGTGTAGTTCATCTGGTGGTGTTCTTGCCTAATTTGCAGAAAGCCCTGGGCTTAATCTCCAGCACAGCACACAGCAGTGTACACCTTAATCTGTACCCAGAAGGCACCGGAATGCGACTACTTCCCTAAGGTAGCAAGAAGATTATGCTTCCTATAAATAACTCCTTATAAACATCTTTTCAAGTCCAGCATAGTAGATAATTATAGGATTAAGAACCATGAAAACCAAGTTCTGTTTCTGTCTTTTACAACAAATCACTTCATACCTTTGACCTTCGATTCCAATCCGTGAAATAGACACTCTCTGGCACCCACCTCTCTCTCTATTTTAAATCTATTTTTGGAGTACCAAGGATCAGTCTCAGAGCTTTGTAACACTAGATGAATGCTCTACCACTGAACTATACCCCCAGGTCACTTCCCCCCTTCCCGAACAGGGTCTTGCTTGGTAATCCAACCTGGCCTCAAATGTTCCGTCCTCATACTCGGTCTCCTGAGGGCTGGGATGGTTGGTGTGAACCACAACACCCAGCTCTTCTTTTTGAAAAAGATATGATTAAAAAGAATTAATTGTTTATAGCAATTCCTCTACATTTACACCTCAAAGACATCAAACTTAATGACTGCTTAATATATGGTAATTAAAAAAAATCAAACTGATTGATGAAAAACACATTGCTCTGTAGGGTAGAGGAGGTGTACTGGATTTTATTCTAGTTCCCTGTTGTCTTTCATACTTTTAATTTCTATTCTATTGGACCATCATCTGGACCACCATCTCTATTGTTACAGTTACATACATACATACATACATACATACATATAAATTTATATCTTAGCTACATGTTTATAATTGATAAGCGTCTGGGAGTAAGTCATACACTCTATCCATATTTACTGTTTCAATAGAACCTAGAGTAATGCCTTTCACAGTGTGTGTCCAGCAGGTGGTCATTGTACCTTCACCCCTGTTTGGTTTGCCCTTAAATTCCCACTCAACCTTGCAGATAAAACTGAGAACCTGATAGCTCTCCTCTGCCCACTGCTGGTGGCTTCCAATGACATTCAGTATCAATACAAGCCACTCCCCAATGCTGAACACAGGCGGGGAAAATGATCACTGTTCTGTGACTGGACTCATCGTATGACATGAATTTAGATGCTAAACACCTGAAAAGTCATTGCAGGAAGCCACCAAACACAGGGCTGAGAGCTGTATTTTTGTCTGATCTCCTTAAGCTGCCATTCTTTAGCTTCCAAAACAGCCAAAGCTAACACTCAAAATGCTGCTGCTGTCTTCAGGTAACGCCCCTTCTTGGAGCCTGGCAGAGGGCTTACCTACCCTCCAGATCAACGGAAGTTCCCGATGGAGGAGTTCAATGTCCACAGCTTGCCGTGTCTTCAGCAACTACTAGCTACCTGCCAAGCACACAGGCCGGGGTGAGCTATCCTCCAGCTCAGTAAGCCATTGTTCCTGGCCCAGTTCTAAAGCCGGGTACATGGGATTCCCTGCACCCCCCACCCCATGTGCTTCATGCTCTGTTTGTATCTTAAATTCTGAATTCTGTATAACATTCACCCCATCAAGAAAGCTTTTCTCGTCTTTGTTCAGTCCATTTACCCTAATGAGTCTTTCTTTCTTTTCTTTTCTTTTTTTTTTTGGTTTTTGGTTTTTGGAAGCAGGGTTTCTCTGTGTAGCCACCACCACCCAACCCTAATGATTCTTATAACTAAGTATTGGCCATTCCCTAAATATTTAGCACATATCAATAAAAATTCGAGTACCGTTTTTTATAAAGTCAATTATGATACTTAATGTTTAGAACAAACCCTCAGAATATTTACAACAAAGAGTATTTTACAGATTAAATCAAGGATTAATTTTTTAATTTACAGATTAAGTCAAGGATCAAATAAATTGTAGAATTGTGACTCAATCTCAGGCCTTCTGAGTGAAGACTATGCTTTTTATCATGTACATATGGACTCTGTGTGTGTGCACGTGCCTGTGTGCCTGTGTGCCTGTGTACATACGTACTTAGAATGTTACAGTGTGTTAAATCTCTGTAAAACCTATGATCACATTTTGATTCACTTGGTTATTACCTTTCTTATGGGTGAGTTCTCATAAATAACTGCCTGAACCTTCTCAAAGTTTCTGCAAAGTATGTAGTATAGATTTGGGGAGTGGGCAAGGGGGTTCTCTGTGAATACACACACACACACACACACACACACACACAAATAAAGAAGTGCCATTTTGTGCTACTGGAATTTTAAACAGCGGTTTAAAAACAAAATAAAGCAAAAAGCAATCACCTGATCAGAATTTGGCTACTTGCTATTTTTATCCTTCTTTGAAATAGTTGAAAAATTGGTGCTTTGGGGCTGGGGATATAGAGAGCATTTGCTGGCGTGTACTAGTTCCTATGTTCAATCCCCAGCACTGGGGGGCAGCTGGGAGAACTAGCATTTATGACGCCCTCCCTTACTTATTTTATGCCCATTACTGACAAGCCTGGCCATCCCATAGAATGAAGGTGGAGAAACTGAGGTGTGCATGAGACTGCTCCCCTGTCTCCTGTGTCCCCAGTCACACAGTGCCTGCACAGCTCCAGTGGTCATGCTAAGCCCAGCCTTGGCCTTGCGTCCCAGGCCTTCAGTGTCAGCAACACCCAGAGAGAGGAACCTAGTGTTCATCTTTCCTATGCAGACAAGCCTCAGATGAGCTCCTCTAGGAAAAGACACTGCAGGGCAAGTATCAAGAGGCTCATCACAACCGATAGAAGCATGCCAATCACTTAAAAAGGAAAAGCCATGTGTTTATAAAAGATGCTTTGGGTGATCCTGGGAAATAAACTCTTTCTTCTGCAAACATGTATGTCAAGGGAAAGCATCAAGTTTCAAATTTTTGTTTCCTATACTAGCTCCTTGGATCAACGCTATATTTGATATGGAAAGATTCCTCTGTGTATAGGAATTCTAGCAGATAAATGGTAAGCAGTGATAGAGGGGATGGCTTCACTCTGAGCTCTTAATTAAAAAAAAAAAAAAGAAATGGCGCTAGTGACATAGGCACTATTCAGCAGCTTCTAAATCCATTGTGCGAAGGGCAGACAGGAAGTTTTATAGATGATAGACCGAGCTGGCAACTTCTGACCTGCTGGTTAGCCAAAACCTGACCAGGAGCTGGCCAGTGTGTCCGTCAATTGGTACAATCAGAGGGGTGCAGTGCCACCTGCAGGCTTATCCAGGAAGTGTTCCTGAAAAAAATACTGGCTCTTAGGCTTCTGGGGCCAACGCTCCAATTCTGGGAATGACAGGGAGACAAACATGTTAAGTGACGCCAATGATGTGGAAAATTCAGAAAGTGGACAACGCTCCAGGACAAATGAACTGGTTTCTTGAACAAACACAGGACAAGGAAAAGCCACAGGTTAAATAATCTGAGACCGCATCAGCAGGCATGCCGGAACCAGCAAGGTACGAGCCCTCACAGCAAACAAGGAGCCATAAAGAGATAAAGAGCATCTTCAAGTATTTAAAAAGGCATTTCAAATGGCAACCATTTGGCAGCAGGAGATCCCCGTAGTGTGAGGCTGGCTTTGCTTGAGACAGTGCTTTCTTGCCCAGTGGCACGGATCTGTGACACTCGCTAAGATGTGACAGTAGCTATGAGTGACAGAACAATCCATATTTTATTTAAAACGTCTACAAGTCGTAGCTTACAGAGTTAAAGAAAGTCAGTGGTATTTTGTGCATGAAGTCACTGTCAAATCTTTCACACCATTTGGAGGACTGGTTCCCCTGCTGGCCAATGGATAGGCTTTTGGGAATCATAATCTTAAACCTCAAATCTACATCTAAGGAAAACAGAAGAAAGAAGAAGAACAATAATAAAATTAGACCCTTTACAAAAAATAACACCCATAGCTTTGTGCAGTGGCAGTATTGTAGCCAATGAGGTTTATCCGGGGAGCCATTATTGCTAATTGAAACAAAATAACACCATAAGCAGTCAAAGCATAAAGTCTTTAGAAGTTCACCATTAATACACCATAAATAGTATGCACACAGAAGTTCCTTAGTACACCGTGAATAGCATGCACATAGAAGTTCATTAATACATCATCAATAGTGTGCACAAGGAAGTTCATTAATACACCATCAGCAGCGTGCACATAGAAGTTCTCACACTGGGTTTAGTGTAATACTATTGGATCAGTGCAGCAGGGAGAGACTAGCTTACCTGGGCCAACACAAAAGTGAGTTAAAGTCTTTGTTTTGAATCCTCTAGAAGGAGCTCAGAGAGGGTCAGGCATGAGAAGGATTTTCTGAGCTTAAAGTGCCTGAAAGGGGAAGTGTTAACTCCGTGGTCTCTTTAACCAACAGAGGGAGTGAATGGGTAGATGACAGGTTTTCCCAAAACAGTTCACAGAAACCTGTGCTAGGACATAAATGACCAATGGAGTGAGAGTACAGCGTGGTCAGAGGAGAGGATGCACGGTGTCAGTCAGCCTGAGTTCAAATCCCAACCCCACCACACTGAAAAGCGGCTGAGATGTGTTTTTAGTTTCTAAAACAGTTCTCAAAGCCCACCCTTGTCCATAAAGTTATCACGAAGTTAGATGACATAATCTAGGGAAAGGCCCCAAGTAGAAAACTCCGGGGACAGTCAATGAGAAGGCCTGCTGGTCTTAGGCATAAAGGCAGCGTTCTGAGATATCACCTATCTTGCAAACTGGTTCCCTCTAATTTAGGGGAGAGCACGCCTAGGGTGGGGCCGGGGTGAGGCACTGCCCACATTTGTTTTTCTATCACTAGTTAAAATCCTCTTGGCTTTGGAGTACAGTGAAGAGCTGTATTCCCTGTCTCCGTTGCCAAGGAAGTTTAGAGAGACTGGTAGTGACAGCTAAACATGTTGGGCGCCATGTGATTGGAGAACTTCTCCAAGAACACATTCTCTGCAAATATGTTCTCAGAACTCTGAGGTGCAACCATTAAGTTGGTCGGGAAAGGTGTTCTCGAAGGCAGGGGTGTGGAGCTATTTCTTGGAGGATAAGAAGAGGGCCAAGGAAGAAAAGGCGAGGGAGTGGAAGGGAAGAGAGGAGAGGAGAGGAGGAGAGAGGATGGGGGGAGGGGAGGGGAGGGAAGGGTTCTGGAGTGTGCTGACTAGCCTGACAGCAAGGAAGCCCTCCTTGGGAAGAAAAACTTTTGAGGCTGTCTGGGGCAGGGAATGGAAGACACCATGGTACAAAATGAAGCACAGACCCTCGTGACATACAGAGCCATGAAATGCAGAGAGGCCAGTGAAGAGACTGGGCATTCATTGCCAAAAGCTGTCAAAGGTTTTAACTAAGATGGGACAAGGTCAGGTTCTCACCTGTGGAGGCTGTTGGTCCCTGCAGCCTAGGAAATGGAGGTAGGGTACCTACCTTCCTGAGGGGCAGTGGGGAGGGGGAGCTCTGGGAAGGGGAACAAGAAGGTTTGCTTACTTACAGGTGAGGAGTTGTTAGAATCTGGAGGTTGGGGCATTAAACAGGGAGGAAGGGGCAACTCCTGGATTTCTAGTCTGGGAGATGGGGTATGTACTGATCCCTTTCACTGAGCTAGAGACTAGGTCAAAGTTCACAGGTCGATTATTTCTTTTGGAGCAAAGACATCCAGGGCGGATGCTCAGAAGGTAGAAATGAAAATGTCCTGCATCTGCTGTCTATGATGCAGAATCCTGCCCTTGGAGGATGCACGGAGCAAGTGAGGAAAGAGCTCAGAAACTCTCCAGCCAGCTCGTCAGAAGCTGAAGGCTTTTCCACCTCCTACCCAGAATGAGAAGGCAGTAGCATGAAGCGTCTGTAAGAAAAGTCAGCCTGTCAGCGCAGGAACGAAGGATACGCATAGGCCAGCACATCCATCTTCCATGAAGAGCTAATTGGCTTTGCTTCCGTGAGTGGCATCTCTGCCAGAGTCAGATAGAGGCTTTGCAGGGCTGCTCCCTTTGGGATACTATGAGTAAGTCCCAGGTGGTTTCAATCTATCCTCCCTGAATCTTTCCTTTACAAAACATCTTCTCAACTTAAAATTTGTCTAGAGCTCAAAATTGGGTGTGCACTAGAAAAGATGAATTTAAGCCATGGAAATCTACTGGGAAAATGCTCCCAGCTCAATGGTCCTTGGTGCATCTAACCATACGTACCATTCCACTCAAGGAAACTCAACCTGCTTAAACAACTTGTTGACCCCTACATCTCAGACTTATTTGACCTTGGAAGGATCTTTCCAGAGCTCACATACAAATAGTTCATTAGATTCCACAGAACTACAATCTTATAGCACATCCTTGATAAGGAACAGCTTAGCTATTGTCAAGAAGAAATAAGTTCATGAGCCCCTTTCTTTGCATCAAGTACTTGTGTTTCATTCAGAAATGACACCAGCTAGGTTACTTAATTTTTTTTTCTCACTGAAGTAGCTTTCACAACTAAATGCCTTCTAAACCCAGCTGGTGCTGACCACTCTCAGAGAAGCTCTAATTACAGACAAACCTGAAAAAGGAACCCAGCAGTCTCCAGAGAAGTGTGTCTTTATAGTTAAAAGGTATCTGGCATACTGAGGACCTGATAAATATGGTCATTTTTCCCTAGGGGAAACAATGATATATTTCACATGTTTCATCTAACACATAAAATCAATAATGTGTTGGTCTCCCCATGTCTCAGATGAAGAATTCTCGCTTTCTAATGCATTTAAAACAATTTAAACTTGCTAATGATGGCCAATGTAGCAATACTCTTGAAATCCAAAGGTGCCTTGCACATGGAGTGTGAATTAAGGTCATCCCTAGGTCAAAGACTGGAGCCAGTTCCCAGGGACAGCAGCACCCCAGAACCAGGTTCTGTTGTTACTGCACCGGCCTTGGCTTTCCAACCAAGGTCTATTTGTTGCCATGCCGTTTGAGGCTGGTCTTCAGTAAATTCTAAATTTTTCTTCTGAAGTTCATGCTTTCAGTGACCTTACTTGAATCCTTATCAAAAGACCTGACCAAGAATCAGGGATTCTGGAGAGAGACTACGCTTACAGTAGAGAGAACATAATCTGAAGTATTGTGCAGGAGTCCCCCGCCCCCCCCCCATCCGTATCTCGCAAGCTAAGAGCTGAGAAAAGGCCGGTAGGCATTGACTAGCTGTCTAGTCATGGAAAAGCCACTCCAGGTCTTCAACGTATGAACTAGGCTATACATGCAATTATTCCAAGTGTTGTTGTGTCTCACAGTGCTACTTGATAGGCCAGGACAGTAACATACATGGAGGCACATTGGAAGGTGTAAAGGCTCCATGGAGCCATGGAAGAGGATGGCAGTGATGGCCGACATCCATAACTGTGATGTAGTAAATGGGAAGAGTTAGCTGTAATCACTGAGACTAATGAACACCTGTTCAACACAGCTGTTCATCATCAATGGGCTACAGTCAGGCTTCCCCTGGGACGAATCTGCAGTTTGGGGATTCACATCCTTCACCTGGGGACTAGTTTCAGTTTTTATTTTACAAAGTTGCTGCCAGGTTGTTGCAATTCAATGCACCACTCACCATAGCTCCCAAATAATTTCTTTCTCCGACCTCTGCTTTATGAACTGAGATCAGTGGTTACAAATCAGAGCACTTCACTAGTAGCGAAGTCTTTTCACTCTTTGTCCACCACTGATTTTCCTACCCACGGAGGCCACCAGTGGGGACTCAAGAAGGTTTTCTGTCATGTCATTTCTCTAAAAACTCGTCCTTGAAGATGTTCTCTAAGCGGCCATGTGCTCAGATGAGTCTTTTTCCATCAATCAATCAAATAGAGCACCTCACACCCCGGGCTTCTCTCTCAGTGTATCCTTCCTTGAACTCATTACAAGGTGTTAGTTACTATGTCTCTACCTGCTCTTTAAAAAAAACAAAACAAAAAAAAACTCTGTTTCCCATCTCTTAATACAGAACATGCAAGCACATCAGGGCAAACCATTTTATTTTGTTTTATTATTTGGCTTTTAACTATCACGCATATAATGCTTATACATAAGAAAGTAAATCTTAAGCAGTAAATGTTAGCTAAATAAATGAATCATTGACTAAATCTAGTCACTTCCCAGGTTTAATTTCCTTAGGAATCCTGTATGTCTCCCTCATATAGATGGAGGCAAATGCTAATAAATGTGTTTTACTCTCTTTAATCTGCCTTATTATAGGACTACATTTTAGCTAAGAGCTGACGGAGGTTGAATAAAAAAGTTCCCCTCCTACACACCACATTTCCTGGTCTTGCTTGAGCCAATTCATAAGAAGTGAATACATGCCAGGTACCTAGCGACTCACCAGGGCCCTGAGCACCGTCCTCTGTCCTGGGCTGTGCATGCGGGTGTACTACCTTCAGTTCTCCAGGCGCCACAAAGGATGGATGGAGGTTAATCCTAACCATGTCCTTCCCAGTGTGTTTGTTGGCTATCCAAATCGACTTCTCTTTCAACGCTGAGTAGAAGATCCGATCACCAAAAAAGGCCATTGAAAACAAACTGTGCCTAAAAACAACCAGAGAGAAAAGAGGTTAAACAACAGGACATGTATTACTAGAATTTTTAAAGCCAAATCCCCAACTTGAATTTTTTTGTTTGTTTGCTACTTTTTTGTTTATCTTTTTCATTGTTGTTGTTGTTGTTGTTGTTACTTTATCTTTATTTCTCTCTTTGGTTTAGAAAAACATATTCGGTTTAGAAAAAACATATTCAGTTTAGAAAAACATATTCAGTTTAAAAATCTGGCTTATGTCATTGTATCCAGAACTACTAGGATAAAATGTTTATTTCCACTTGACCTGTTTCTTTGTCACTTGGAATCGGCTGTGAGTGGAGTCCTGGTTTTGATAGCTTCCCACCAGGCTAGGTTTTGCTTTCTCCACAAGCTGGCTCCAGAGCAAGTCTCACGAGAGACAGTGCTTCTCAAATAAATTGGGAAGTGAAGGAGAAGGACAAAGATGGTCAACCTGTGGGAGCTTATCCTAGGCTACACAGGATACTAAGTATTATTTGCATTTATTCCCCTAATCGTTACAAAGACACCAACAAACAGATACTGTTGCCAGGACCCCATTAAAGAAAACCTAAAACAGGAAACATTAAGGAACGAGAAGGAGTCCAAAGTCACTCACCTGGTGACTGTGTGTAAGCAAGGATACCCCATAAGTTGACAGGAGCCAAGTTAATTTGTCACTCTAGCTTCAAATGCTCCTTTGCTGACAATCAAAAGCAAAACCTACCGTGCATGTCTGATAAGACGGATGGAGCCACCGTCATAATCACAGGAATGAATGTAAGAATCTCTTCCTCGGCCACTGTCCCGAACCCAGAAGAGCCGTTTGTCCAGGACATCCAGAGTCAGCAATGATATCCGCTCTGGTGTCTCCAGCAGTGTTTTTACATCCACACCTCTGAGGTGTGCTCTGTGAAGGCTGCCGGTCACCTCTGAAGACCAAAACATCAACCTGGAGATGAACACATCACACACAACCATAACTGAATGAACAGCCACTGAAGTAGGGGCTCTCAGGTCTCCCACCTCTGGTGCCTGCCCAGGGGAGTCTGACTGCTTTGAATGGGAATTCAATTGTGTGTATGTATCTCCTACTGGAAATGCCATGAAAACTAAGCTTTTATAGAAGAGCATCAGGCAGGGAGAACTATCTAGTGTCCTAATCCAGTCACTTGTTTTGGGGAAAATGGTGCCTGTGTATTGTCAAAGAAGGCCTGACCTGCATCTCACTCTGGAGTCCTTTCAAGTAACATAATGTACTAATCTTGGTGAGATTTGAAGCTCATTTCAATCTCCTTTAAAACAAAACAAAAGCCGGGCATGGTGGCGCACGCCTTTAATCCCAGCACTCGGGAGGCAGAGGCAGGCGGATTTCTGAGTTCAAGGCCAGCCTGGTCTACAAAGTGAGTTCCAGGACAGCCAGGGTTACACAGAGAAACCCTGTCTCGAAAAACAAAAACCAAAACAAAACAAAACAGATTTTTACCTCTCTATTGGATCCACTGCTATATTTGACGGATGTTTTAAGGAATTTAGAAGAACTCGGGAATTTTTCCCTGTCATATCTGTTACGGTGATGACTCCATTCTGTTGGTCTGCCCAGAGAATCTCATCATCTATCCAGTTTATGGCCAGCCCAGACACCATCTTCTCTACATCACACACTTTCTGCAAAACCAAATTTAAACATTAAGAATATTTCCTTCTAAAAACCTGGGCGTGGTGGCGCACACATTTAATCCCAACACTTGAGAGGAAGAGACAGGTGGATTTCTGAGTTTGAGGCCAGCCTGGTTTACAAAGTGAGTTCCAGGTCAGCCAGGGCTATACAGAGAAACCCTGTCTCAAACAAACAAACAAACAAACAAACAAAAGAATATTTCCAATTCACAATGAAATTACTACTTTATTGCACATTGAAAGTCTGTCATCTTAGTATTTGCCATTTTAATGTGTTCTCTGCATCTTTTAAATGATGAAATAGTCACAGAGTGAACTTGTTTCGATTCAGTAACAGTGCACCCCTCCTTTTGAATAGGCTTTCTGTATCATAGCTTTGGAACCCCAAACTATCCGATATACTATTTTTTTTTTTTTTTTTTTTTTGGTTTTTCGAGACAGGGTTTCTCTGTGTAGCCCTGGCTGTCCTGGAACTCACTTTGTAGACCAGGCTGGCCTCGAACTCAGAAATCCTCCTGCCTCTGCCTCCCGAGTGCTGGGATTAAAGGCGTGCGCCACCACACCCGGCTCCCGATATACTATTGAAATTAGAAGATCAGCCATGATAAATTTTTCACAGATTTTTTTTTAATGCTTAAAACAGTTCTTTTAAATTCCATTTGTTGATGGAATCCTAACATGAATTCAATTTTAGGTCTTCCCAAACTCTGGTAAAATTCTACTGGGGTTTGAGCAGGGTCATAGAGTGGATGTCTCACCTGCCCCCCTTTTAAAGAGGATTTCAAGTACTCCAGGCTGGCCTTGAACACTTTAAGTTTGAGGATGGCTTTGATCTCCAGATCCTCCTGCCTCTGTCTCTTGAGTGCTGCGATTACAGGCCCACCCAGGGTTTTATGTGTACCAGGCAAACATTCTAGTGACTGAGCTATAGCCACCAGCTCTGGAAGCAGTTTTGTTATGGAACCCTAATTTCCTCTGCCCACCCTTCTACCATCAAGACCCTTTCTTCTTCCAGATCTCAGTGACACCAGAGAAGCAGTGTTTCTCTTTATATATCTTAGGCTGTCCCTTGAGCGTTCTTGAAAGAACCAAACCAAAGAATCTGCATGCTTGAGCAAATCAATCAGTCCTCTTGGGGCTTGGTTTGACAAGGCAGGAGGAAGCCGTGGTTTTTTAACCTCACAGGTTCCTGTGGTGTCTTAGCCCCTACCACTGTGGTCCCACTCCCTTTAGGACGTTGGTGAGTTTGGAGCTGGGTAGCAACAGCACAGGCTCAGAGCTGTGCGAGATCTTTTGCAGAGCTGTCCAGCCGAAACCTTAAACAACTGTGTGTACCCTCACTAGCTCTTCCCTTTAAATGGCTTTCACGTTCCGTGTGTGCTATTTTCTAAGTTTTAACGACAGAAGGGGTGATGGTGGTGTACTGGTGAGTTATTAGGCACCAGGCCAATCCTTTCCTAAGGACTTGACATAAATCCACAACTGCTTATTCTCTTTTCCTTGGTTGGTGACAGGGAAGTCTCCAAATTCTCAGATTTCCACGCTGTTCTAGCAGATGTCTGGAGAGTATGGAACAGGCGAACTTGTTAAAGTGAGGCTAGCCAGTATTAGAGATGCACTAAAACAGATTAGCACCTAATTGAAGCTTTTAGAAATAATTGGAAGGAAAGAGGTTTAGTTTGGAAGAGGGGGAAAAAAAAACCCCAAACACTGAGCACTTTGTGTTGGGAATAAATGCTTGAGGGTTCCGCTAATCACCTGCTCTCTGTAATCCATTCCCTGGGACATTCCTCCTGGGACTCACTGCCGGGTTCTACCAGTTGAAGAGAAAGATTAAGGGTCTTTTGTATGTACTTGAAATACAACACTTTTTATCTGTCCTTGGCTTCATTTTTTTTCCCCCAGAGTACAAATACTTTGAGAATACAAAGCTAACTATTTTTCATTACTGTCAGGTATTCCCCCCCACACTACATGAGAAGAAAAATGTATACAGATAAAACAGACTTTCTTGACTAAAGCACTATCAATTCGAGATTAGACAGCACTTCACCACGGGGCCAGTGCTTTACCATGGGGCTGTGCCACACAGCCCAGGATATTGATTGGCAACCTTCCTTGCCCTGGGCCCACTGGATACCTGTAGCATCTTCATCCTCTTATTGTAGTTACTTGTGACAACCAAAAAGGACAGCTGTCAAATATTCATAGAGGGACAAAACCGTCTGAGGTACAAAATGCAAATGATGTCTTCATGGCGACTGACTTAACAAAATCAGATGTTTTCAAAATTATATTCATTTTCTCATGTCCTTCTGTTAGGGGCTTACAAATGTCGATTTGTATACTTTATCAGTGGTGTAGCACCACAGGTGCATACTACGTGCCTGCAGTTAACACCTGCACCTTTGAACCATGATGTACTTTCATGTATCTCCCTGTCCAAGTACTAGGTACTGTTTAGCTTTCTGAGATCAGGCCCATTCAGAGAACGCTGACCTTAGACCAATTATCTACACATTAGAAATTCAGCACGCCACATTTGTCAGATTTTGTATAAATTCTTCACATACCATTGGTGGAGAATAATGGTATTTTACCTCTAGTCTTGACCCGTTAAGGAAAACTCTTTGCAAAAGTTGTCTTTCTAAATCCACCCAATAGAGTCTCTCTTCTTTATAATGATAATCCATGACCGCTGAGATGCCAGCATCCCCCACCAACTGCTGGTGATTCGTTCCATCTGGGTCAATCCGTGAGATGCTCTTTCCTTGTGAGAAAACTAGGAAGGGGGCAGGACCTGATGGGGGAGGGGATAAAGAAATCAACGTATAGATTTTCAGTGATATTTAATCTGATCCACATAAAATACTTCCCATGACAATCAATATATGTAGAAGTGACTTAAATTTTTAGTCTTATATTTTAAATAAAAACTATTCTGTACAGAATAAGGGACTCCTGCCTATTTCTACAAACCATTGTCTTTATAGGTGGCTTATAAAAAATGAGCATTGCCAATTATGAAAAATTAATTAATTTAAGGGAAATATATGTTCTACTAAGGTACATTTGATATATATTATCAAGAAACACGGTAATGTTTTCTAACACGGGGGGGGGGGGGGAGTCTGCATGAATGTTGGATTTAGTTGTGTAAACTGGGAGTAAAATTACTGCATTAATTACTTTGGGTTGCTATGACCAAAATGCTTGATAGATTTGCTTTGAGTCAGAGTTTAAGAGCATTGAAGACACTGTGGTGGGGGTTTTCCCCTGATACATCATGGCAGCAAGAGTCGTGGAGGAGGACATTCACATCATAGTGGACTAGAAAGTAGAAAGAGCGACAGGAACAAGATACTGACTCTAACTCTGGTTATCTGCTTTGGACAGCCAGGCCATACCTTCGAAAGGTTCCACTGTCCCGCAAACACCACAGCACTTGTGGACCAAGTGCTCAAAGCATGAGCCTAAGAAGAACACTTCAGATTCAAACCGTAACAATTACAAGTACTATTGTGGAAATAGAAGCCCTTTCTTTCAGCTTCACCGTATGGCCAAAGTCACCAGGTACGGACACAGGATAGGGTGGAGAGCAGAGGGGGGGGGGGGCGGTCTTAAGTGGAAGCAGAGAGTTTTGAACGCTGGCTTCCAAATGTGAGGAAACATTTCGTCAGTGGAGAAACGTCAGCGCAACGTGAGTACTGAGTACGTAAGAGACGTGAGTAAGTAAGAGATGTGAGGGAAATTCCTGAGATGATGGTGCTTTTCCTCAGAAGACACCATGAGGAGAAACAGCGGGCACTAGGGTGGGTATCCAGACAGGACCAATAGGGGAAAGAGGAGGACTCAGGGGCCCTATAAAATACCCAAGCCAACGTCTGTTTAATGAACCTCCAGCATTAGGCTCCCCCCACTCTGAGTGTCTCAAGCTGCTGTAATCCCTTTCTCACAGTCTGTCTCTCCCTGTCATTCAATCCTTTGTTCAAGCCAAGGAGCAAACTCAGCATTCCCCAATATCTCCGCTACAGACAGGCTACGTTATCCATAAAATACAGGATAGCAAGCTAAACTTGAAGTCTGTATACAGGTTGAAATTCTCTAATCTAAAATTGCACGCCTTTAATCCCAGCACTCGGGAGGCAGAGGCAGGCGGATTTCTGAGTTTGAGGCCAGCCTGGTCTACAAAGTGAGTTCCAGGACAGCTAGGGCTATACAGAGAAACCCTGTCTCAAAAAACAAAAAACAAAAAAACAAAAACAAAAACAAAAAAAAAACCTCTTAAAATTCTGACATTCCAAATGTTTTAAAAACCCCAAACGCTGATCATCGACATGACATCACAAGTAGAAAGTGCCATACCTGGTCGCATAGGTAGACTAAAAACTTTGTATCACGTCATCTTTAGACTGTATGTGTGTGTGTGTGTGTGTGTGTGTGTGTGTGTGTGTGTGTGTATGTATACATGTATATGTATATATGTGCAAATATTTCAAAATCCGAAAGAAACTAAAACGCTTCTGGCCCCCAGGCATTTTGGGTATAAGAGCTATCTAAATGTTACATATACTCACACTCAAAAGATTATTCTATATTTATCTGGAATGAATTTCAGCAGGCTTCTTGAATTTTTATTTACTAATCCTTAGCAGTAGAGCTGCCTGGTTTTAGCAGTGCCTTGCTGAGCTCTAACCATTGTCTGGAGTCCTTTCCTAGTTAGATTATGGCCACCTTCTTCTCTGACCTCCCACATCTCACTACCTGAATGGGAACCCTGCCCCTTCTTCAGAAGCCTCAGCGTGAGTTACTGGATGAGTTTTTCTCTCACCCTGTGAAGTGATCAGGGGTGGTCTCATTTCCTAGAGTGAGGCTGGGTTCCCTGCTCTCTTCTGATCAGAAGGGAATAGGTTGCTGCCATCTTGCATGTAGAAAAGAATGGAACTCCTGAGGAGACTAAGAGGGCAACTCTTGGCACCTTTTTTTGTTGACCTTATTCTATTCTGTCTGAATATTAAGTTTTATCTTGTAATGGAACTTAATAAATGACTTCATTGTTCTAAGGATTAAACCTGATGGGTTAGCAGGCTCTAACTTTGGAGTTGGGGTTCCAAAGCTGGAACTCATTAACCCCATCTCAGTGGATACATAACAGTAGAGATAAAGGAGTAAAGAAGTATCCGATCAGGAGAATTTTAATAGGTGTCACTACACATGTCTAATAAAATGGACAAAGTCTCTTCCCACTCTTTGTGTCAACACCAGCCCCGTGAACAGAGGAGAATGGTCTATGCTTGGTTACCACTGAAGCCTGTAAAAGCTCAGAGACACCATCAAAGACATGGAAAGGTCCCTGACTGAAAGACAAGTGGGTTTGTATAATGGTGAGTCTTTGTTATCATCTTAGTTGGGTTAAGAAATACCCCAGAGGTAAGTGAGCTACACTCCTGGCTGAGTGTGTGGGGCCATTCACTGAGACAGCGAGTGCAGCCATCTCTAACAATCCATGGGTAAGACTCAAAAGGGAAAACTTGTGATTAGGAGGTAGAGAAAGCAGAAAGCAGCAGAAGTGGGTCAGTAGGGGTGCATCACTGAGAACTGTGAACCCCCGCCTCTTCCTCTATTGCTGCTTCTGCTTTCTGACAGCTGAGAGGTGGAGAATGTTCCTGCTGCCATGATGTTCTGCCTCATGGTGGATCTTAAAACACACAGCCGATTCCATTACAGATGGTTGTGAGCCACCATGTAGTTGCTGGGAATTGAACTCAGGACCTCTGGAAGAGCAGCCAGTGCTCTTAACCACTGAGCCATCTCTCCAGCCCAATGGAACACAGGGTTCCCAAGGAAGGAGCTATAGAAAGTACCCAAGGAGCTGAAGGGGTCTTCAACCCTATAGGTGGAAGAATAACATGAACTAACTAGTACCCCCTGAGCTCATGTCTCTAGCTGCATATATAGAAGAGGATGACCTAGTTGGCCATCATTGGGAAGAGAGGCCCCTTGGTCATGCAGACTTTATATGCCCCAGTACAGGGGAATGCCAGGGCCAAGATGTGGGAGCGGGTGGGTAGGGGAGCAGGGCCGGGAGGGGGGAGGGTATAGGGAACTTTCTGGATAACACTTGAAATGTAAATGAAGAAAATATCTAATAAAAGTTGGGAAAAAGTATAGTAATATGGCTTTCATGTAAATGAAAAGGTACACAAAATCATAATAAAATAAATGTAATTGCAAGCTATCAAGAAAAAACAAACAAACAAACAAACAAACAAACACAGCCGAGCAAGTACAGACCGAAAACTCTGAACCTATGACGGGCATAAGTCCTTTCTCTTGAAGAGCTCTTCTGGACACAGCAACACAAAACCTCACTGACATACCCATCTTCCCATGCTTGCTAGCCATTTTCTAGAATTTCTCCTGCTAGAGGACTATTAGAGTAAGGAAAAGTGAAACCACCCATGAGAGGGCGCCTCATTAATGATGGAGGGCCACATATCAGGAACTTCGTGCTGTGTACTCCCACAGCCCACGCTGTGCTACACAGATTTGTGCCACTGTTCAACTGGAAGCCAAGGACTAGAATGCACACATAACTTGTTCCATAGAGGAGAGGCAGCCTAAGCTTAGAGCTGCTACCGTGTGGGCCACAAAGGGATGCAGGACCCTAGACTTATTGACAAGCGTCTTCCCGTTCATGTGCAGCATGCCTCTTCTAGAAATAATGATTTATCAAACACACCTGATTAATTTTGTTGCATTGATATATTGATGTAATCAATACAACCTTTTGTTTACGTCACTACATAGAGAGTTTATAGGTTAAAAAGCAGGGAGGGTGTTCTAACCATTTTAATATTCATCACCCCAGATTACAGTCTGATTCTTTGTACATGATAGGCACTTAAAAACTCTTTGAGTGAATTAATTAATTAATTAATTAATCAAGAAACAGGGGCTGGAAAAGTAGCTCAGTGGTTAAGAGTACTGGTTGTTCCACCAGAGGAACCTGGGTTCAGTTCCAAGCACGCACATGGCAGCTCACGACAGTCTGTAACTCCAGTTTGGAGGGACCTCTTCTGGCCTCTGTGGACACAGAGAATGTGATGCATAGACATACATCCAGGCAAAATATACTCACACACACACACATAAAATAAAATAAACTTTAAAATAAAAAATCTAGGGGCTGGAGAGATGGCTCAGTAGTTAAGAGCACTGACTGTTCTTCCAAAGGTCCAGAGTTCAATTCCCAGCCACCACATAGTGGCTCACAACCATCTGTAACAAGATTTGATTCTGGTGTCTGAAGACAGCAACAGTGTATTCACATACATAAAATAAATAAATCTTAAAATAAAAAAGAAAATTAAAAAATCAAGAAATTATTGATTTTATTTATCTGCCTGTAATTTTACCAGTAGACACGGAGAATAATAGATCTACTAAATTCACACAAACATGATTCAGCCTATGGCAGTTTTTTTTTAATGACAATATAATCACAGCAGATTTTCACATCATGGTCTTATTTATCTCTATGTGATACCATGAACCAGACAGATTAGATAGATACTGTGGTTGGTTTTGTCAATGTGAGACCAGCTAGGGTCAACTGGGAAGAAAGAACCTCAACTGAGCATTGTTTCCATTGGATTACCCTATGGGCTTGTCTGTGGGGAATTTTCTTAATTGATGATCAGTGTGTGTGTGTGGGGGGAGGGAGGTCAGCTCACTGAGGGCAGGTGGAACTTCATCATGCAAGAAAGCAAGCTGAAGCCAGGTGTGGTGGCACACGCCTTTAATCCCAGCACTCAGGAGGCAGAGGCAGAGGCAGAGGCAGAGGCAGAGGCAGAGGCAGAGGCAGAGGCAGAGGCAGAGGCAGAGGCAGAGGCAGAGGCAGAGGCAGAGGCAGAGGCAGAGGCAGAGGCAGAGGCAAGCGGATTTCTGAGTTCGAGGCCAGCCTGGTCTACAGAGTGAGTTCCAGGACAGCCAGGGCTATACAGAGAAACCCTGTTTCGAAAGAAACCAAACCAAAACAAACCAAAAAGAAAAAGAAAAAAAAAAGAAAAGAAAAAAAGAAGGAAACCTGAAAGCCAGGTGTGGTGGTGCACACCTTTGATCCCAGCACTCAGGAGGCAGAGGCAGGGGGATCTTTGTTTCAGGCAATCAATGGTCTACAAAGCAAGTTCCAGGACAGCCAGGGCTCTGTTACCCATCTTAGGAAAAACAAAAAACAAAAAACAACCAAACCAAACCACCAAAAAATAAAAATAAAAAATAATAAAAAGACAGTGCAATAGGACAAAAGTGCATAGAAAAATCGAACCACTTTTCTAAGGAACAAAACCAAAGAGAACCCCCGATTTCTCAACCTTTGGGTTGACAGAGTAACTTTAGGGACCAGAGTGAACTCCCAAGAATCATAGAGCATGTTGAAGGCTTCCATTAGAACAGAGGCCCTGTGGCACAGCTGAGAGACACGAGGCCAACTAGGACTGACGTGGGAACAGACAAACCATCTCACATCCTCTATGCGTCTGTGGGATGGACACATGACTGAGTGGGAGAAGGCCTTGGTCCTTCTCTGCTCACTTTGGGGGCTTTCAAGCATCAGCGGACCCAAGAACCACTGACGTATCTCACTAGATTAACACGAAAAGTGACAAATGCTGCCCCGCTGTCACCACCACAGGGTTCCCGGGTCAAAGGAGGTGAACAGTGAACTAACTTGTGGACTTTCAGGATTCAGCCACACAGTAAGAACTTGGCTCTGAATCGTGGGCGGCAGTAAGAAAGCCTGCCACCTCCCGGAGAAGCGGAGCTTAGCAACGCCTCTCCCCCCCCCCCCCCCCCCCCCCCCCCCCCCCCCCCCCCCCCCCCCCCCCCCCCCCCCCCCCCCGCCCCCAATCCGGTCACTAACCACCATTCCCAGGGGACCAGCTTGAAGGAGAGCCTAGCTTGGCTTGTACGGGGTGCAGAACAGTTTTATATTATGCTGAGACTACCCCGTCTCTCTCTCTCTCTCTCTCTCTCTCTCTCTCTCTCTCTCTTTCATTTTTTTCTCTTTATTAGATATTTTCTTCATTTACATTTCACATGTTATCCAGAAATTTTCCCTTACCCTCCCGCGTCCCCGCCCTGCTCCCCTACCCACCCCCTCCCACGTAATGGCCCTGGCATTCCCCTGTACTGGGGCATATAGAGTCTGTATGACCAAGGGGCCTCTCCTCCCAATGATGGCCAACTAGNACTCAGGATGACACCCTCCAGATCCATCCATTTGCCTAGGAATTTCATATATTCATTGTTTCTAATAGCTGAGTAGTACTCCATTGTGTAAATGTACCAAATTTTTTGTATCCATTCCTCTGTTGAGGGACATCTGGGTTCTTTCCAGCTTCTGGCTATTATGAATAAGGCTGCTATGAACATAGTGGAACATGTGTCCAGCGACAGTACTTAAGTGGGTACCAAGTGACTTTGATAATCACTGTTTTCTTGGCTTACTCGTGAGTCAAGGTGGGCTGGATATACGATCCACATGACTCAGGAATAAAACCAAAGCTGCGAAGTTTGAGTCTAGGTCTTAGCTCTGCAGAGAACTCTCTGGGCTTCAGTTTTGCTTCCTGAAAATAAATGGAGTTACCACCTGAGACCCGAAGAGTGAAAAAATATTATCCACCCCCAAGCCAGCCACAGCCAGTTTCTGCTAACTCCTAATCATGTCCACAGTCAAGGGACTCAAGTTTGCTCTAGGTCCTTGGGACCATAATCAAGCTAGCAGTCTCTGCAATGTTAGCCTTCATTTTCAAATGGATTCTCAGTCTTTAAGGCTATTACCCATGTTAATGTCCCAAAGACTTGGTGGAGACTAGGGGAAGAGAAAGGCAGTATGTTAATTATCTGGGAAGTAGCACTTTGTATCGTTCCATCAATTGGATAGTACTAAGTGGCCGTCACTCCCGTTGCTCATAAGACACTGATGTTTGGAGCAGCTGCCTGGCCCACAGATCCCAAAGCCAAGACCCAGCTGATTCAATATACTAAGGTAAGTCTTTCTCATTACAGATCCTACATGTAAATCCTAAATTAAATCCTAATCTCATTACAGCTTCTACCCATCCGGTTGTATTGCAGACCCCAAACCGAACGCACCGGGAACCGTTAGTGTCGGGCATGCTGTAGTTCAGAAGCGCCAAGAACTCGTGGCAGGAAATGCTGTTTCAGGCATATTCCTTGTACGGCTGCCTTCCCCCACTCCACGTCCCAGGAGCTACTGATGAAGTAGGACCCTTTAAGTAAGTTCCTGTAATTGCATCGCTTGGAAACTGTCTACTTAATCCTATGACGGGTTGCAGCTCACGTGGAATGCATTCTTTGCATGCGTTGGTTCCCTGCTCCTTTCCGCATCTTGGAAACGGCAGTGAAGCACCTTAAAACCCCCGCTTCCTCCGATGCTGTCCTCAGGACCCAGGATTGTCCTCTTACCCTGGAGGAGGCCATGTAGGAAGAGCTGCAGTGGGCGAGTGAGCTCCCTGGAGATGGCCGCTATCTTGCTCTGGTGAGGCACGGCCTTAGAGTCTTTGTCCTAGGATTGCTTCTTGGTACCGAAGTGCTTTCTCTTCTTTGTAGTTGCCCTCTGCCTACCAGTTACCTGGCAACAGCCAGGTAGGCCTGGCTTGCTATAAAAGGGGCTGCTTGGTCTCTCCTCGATCTCTCTGCCCCTTCCCTCTCTGACTCTCTTCTCTCCCTGATTCCTTTCTCCCTCTCCCTCCTTCCCCTCCCTTTCATCCTCTTTCTCTCCTTACTCCCTCTCTCCTCTCTCTTTCCCCCTCTTCTCCCTGTTTGTCTCTCTCTTTCCTCTCTCCCTCTCTCCTCTCTCCCTCTCTCCTCCCTCCCTCTCTCCTCCCTGATATTCTCATTCTCTCTCTCTCTCCCCCTCCCTTCTCAACTCCCCTTCCCATGTCCTAAATAAACTCTATTCTACACTACACCCACAGAGTGTCTGGTACCTCATGGGGAAGGGGTGTCTCAGCATGGGCCCACTGAGACACCCCCACACCTCACCATACCTGGCTCAATAAAACATATCTTGGTCTTTTTATAAAACAACAATAGTCCTCATTTATTTGGCTTAGTGTGAGTGGACACCAGAAGACCCTCACTGCCTATAACTGGGTGTGATTACTTCCTGTGTGATAGCCTACTCTATTGGGCAAATTTTCCACAGATCAACATGAAGGTGAATTTTCATGAATTAATGCTATTTAGATGAATTAATGACTTTATAGAGTTCCCAATTTGATTAAAATAATTTTAGAAAGAAAATTTAAGGAAATGGTTTTAGCTGTTTTGCCAGAAATATATAATAAAGTTAGAATCAAGAATAGAATGTGCTCCCTCCTCATAGAATAGTTAAGTAAAGGCTGTATAATAAGGAAAACAATGAGCTGTCATAAATTGCACTGAGAAGAGAAATAGACTTGGGACAGATTTGTAATCAAGGAAAAACGTTTCTTCTAGGTCAGGCCCAAGGATGAAGCCACAGGTGTATACCATGATAAGGCAAGGTCATGTGAAACTGTAGCTTTGAACTTATAATGAGCTTATAGAATAAAACACTGCTTTGAATTTATTATCAGAATCTTTCTTTAACTCCCCCTTTGTGTAACATTTTTTCTATGAGGTATTTTTTTTTCTTACATAGAAATGTTTTTGTCTAAAAAGCTGAAAGAAATTATTATTATTAAGTTTTGGGTATAGCCCTTTCTGCTTCAATCAGTGTGTGCATCTCGCTCTGTCTCTCTCTGTCTCTGTCTCTGTCTCTCTCATCCATCCTTTTTCCTTTCTTTTCTTTCCTTTTCTTTTCTTTTCTTTTCTTTTCTTTTCTTTTCTTTTCTTTTCTTTTCTTTTCTCTCTGGCTCATGAAGCGTTAATGAGTTCCTAGCCTCTCACCTAGCCAGAGAGGGGCTTGAGTCAAAGAGAAAAGAGCCCGAGTAATTAAGTTTCTTTTCTCATTCCTCTGCTGCTATCAGTAGGAGTTGATTTCTAGAGCCACAGGGGTGTGTGTGTTTGTGTGCCAGAATCTATCAGCTTCTGGCCCCCAGAGCAGTAAGAGAAAGTTAAAGACTAGAGGTCAGCCTTTGGCCTTCCTTGGGACCTGAACCTGTCAGGGCTGACCCTTAGCATTACCTCGAGATCACATCTAGGAAGTCCCCCTTTGGAGTCATGAATGGTGAGGCACATCTGTAATCCCAGAACTAGTGGGGGCTAAGGCAGAGGGATTGTCCATGAGTTCAAGTCCAGCCAAGGCTGCATAACAAAAAGAGGAGGAAAGAGAAATAAGGAAAGGAGCCGGGCAGTGGTGATGCACACCTTTAATCTCAGCACTCAGGAGGCAGAGGCAGGTGGATTTCTGAGTTTGAGGCCAGCCTGGTCTACAGAGTGAGTTCCTGGACAGCCAGGGATACACAGAGAAACCCTGTCTTGAAAAACCAAAGAGAGGGAGAGAGAGAGAGAGAGAGAGAGAGAGAGAGAGAGAGAGAGAGAGCGAGAGAGAGAGAAATACGGATGGAAGAAGGGAGGGAAAGAGAGAGAGGCCACCTCATTTTCTGTGTGAAGCTAACACTCACAGACTCCAGGAATTAACCCATGAGTTGAAGTTTGGCTCATCGAGAGGCCAGTGTTTAAAGCTCACCAGACTCCCCCAAGCAATAAAACCAACTTGCAGTTGATCCTGCCAAGTATCCAAACTGGGGCTTGAAAGAAGCCATAATTTCTCCCTCAAGGACTAAACCATTCCTCCTCAAAACAGGAGATTCTAGTCTACCAATGTCAACAGGAAGTGCCTCCCCGACCCCATGCTGTAATCCTTGTGAAAATGTGATGTAAAGGCTAGATAGATGGCTCGGCAGTTAAAAGCACGCACTGCTCTTCTCACAGACCCGTATGTGATTACCAGCACTTGAATCAGGTGTCTTATATTGTCCCGTAGCTCCAGCTCAAGAGGAATCTGTCTCTGGCATCCGTGTGTAGCTGCACTCACACGCACACACATAGGCACACACACATACACACACACACACACACACACACACACACACATGCACAATTTTAAAGCTTAAAAGTACATCTTAACATGTTGTAAAGCAATGCTGCTCACCAGTCCTTTATTCCTGTCCCATAAAACCCTCTCCTGACGCTACCCTGTGGGAATCCTCATTTTACTAAGGTGGATGGAGACTGCATAATTTTCTCTCTGGCATAAGTGTTTGTTGATCACCTGTTCACGGACTAACCTGCCACCCTTGTGTCTTTTCTGTTAAGTGTCTAAGTCCTTTGCCGGTTTTTAAGTTGTTGATTATTATTGGAGTTTTTAAAATACCTTTCAAGATGTGCCTTCTGTTGGATAGCTGACTGCAGTTGCTCTCCAGCAGGACTTTCATCAGCACCTTCTACAGAGCAACTTCTAAATTTTGGTGAAGTACAACTCATCAATTTTCCTTTTATAAATTCCATTCTTGGTATCATTTCTCAGAACTCCCCACTTAACCCCAGGGACAAAGTTGTCTCCTTTTAAAAGCTTTGTAGTTTTATATTTTGAATTCAGGTCTATAATACATTTTGAGTCCTCTTTTGTGTAGGGTGCAGTTAGGATCCAGGTTCAATGTGTTGTTTACAGACACTCGACCATCCAGTTGTCTAGTTGTCTAAAGGGTGCAACACTGTTTGGTAAAAAGACTCATTCGTCATAAAATGGCTTTTGTAGCTTCATGAAGGATTAAATGACATGCTTGTGAATTCATATCTGGATTTTACTGCCTGCTCCATTGAATCATGTGCCCTTCTCTTGGCCAGTTCCATCATCAAGATAACCTGAAAAGCTCTTTCAAAAATGCAGTTTTGAGAAACAATGAGCTCTATTGTAAAGTTCTGTGCTGTAAGGAATTTTTCATTTTAAGTGAGCAGTTTAAACACCTCTCTGCTTTTCAACATAAATTATGCTCAACTTTATTTAAAAGACCCCTATAACTAGACTCAACTGGATTTGTCAAGACAAAGAATTATAAAACTTTTTTCAGGCCTAAGGAGGTGGCTCAGTGGGTAAAGGACTTGTCTGACAGGCATGAGGAACTGAGTTCAAATCCACAGACCCCCACATTGTTAGATGCAGTAGTACACATTTGTAATGTCAGTCCTGCTACAGAGAGATGGGAAGTGGAGATGAAGTCAGTTAGTGTGAGAACCAACATCCTAGGCTGTCCTCTGACATGAGCTCTGTGCCACGTGTGTGTTCCCCACCCTCACACCACACACATGATACACACACACACACACACACACACACGATTCACATACACTCAAAATTCACATACATGATTCACACACATAGGATTAACACATATATACACACAGTTCAAATACATACATACATACATACATACATACATACATACATACATAGCACAAAGACAGATACCAGTAGAGCATCCCAGATTTGAACATTTTTCCCCCAAGTCATCAATCATCTCCTATGTCCCAAAAAAGTTTTCTTAATTCAAGTTAGAATTAGCAATACTTTTTGGCAAGGAGAAGCAGTTACATCATCACATGGATGGACTTCTAACAGCCTATTGGGAAGCACAGCAGTTACATCATCACATGGATGGACTTCTAACAGCCTATTTTGGGAAGCATCAGTGTGCATTATACCTTTGCAGGTCATGAGCCTGGAGTCCTGGGTGGTGACAATAGAGGTCCTTTCTGAGCTGCTGCCTCTGCCTGCAGTGGCAGACACCAGCTACATGACCACCCCCCCGCCAAGGACTTTCTACCATAATATTCCTCAGTTCCTAACTGCCTTCATTCTAGAACCCAGTGGTTTCTATGCTTGGGGCAGTTTTGTAAAGAAGCTTAAACCTGTGCTAAATTCTTGGATAAATATCTTTACTATCAACCTCTACTTCTGGGAAATATACCCTTCCCTTTGCTTCTCTAAGCTTTAAATACCGAATGAAATGTGTCCTTACGATCTCTATTTTGATCTCTATTAAAGAAAGCATTTTTAAATGACCCAAAATAAACAACTTTCAACAAGTGACATTTAATGTTCAACACCCCAAGGAAGATCTAAAAGATTAATCGATTGCTTAAAATCTTAAGAAAAAAATTTTAAGATATAAAATCTGATATGGGTCTTATTTATAACTAATGCAATTGTTTTTATTTTTGTTGTTTTTAAGTAACAAAAATGTAAGTAAAGTTTCTCAAACATATATACACTTGCCAGTATATTACTTGTCATATGAGTGTTCTTAGAGTTTTTTTCTTTTTTTCTATATTTTGAGACAGGATCTCACTATGTAGATGGAACTGGTCTTGAACTCACAAAGTTTCACTTGCCTCTGCCTCATGAAAGCTGAGACTTAAAGGCCTGTGCAGCTATGCTTTACCCAGACAAAAAAGATGCTTGAAGACAGAGAAGAGAAGAGAAGTACTCAGAGGTGTCAAGCCTACTCCTCGGCTCTAACTACATTGAAAAATACTTTAAACAAGCGTTTTACTGAAATGCTGAAAGCAAATGTGATCACAGGAACAATAAAAGTATTAAAATACGTTTCTATCAAGGAAGGTGGAAATGATGACTAACACCCTGGATCTGGCTTATCGGGGAGCTAACTGCAGCCTCTGAGTGCATTATTACAATAACACAAAGCAAAGGCCCTGCTAATATGCGAATGAAGTGAAATACCACCTCAACTGAGGTACCAAGGCGGCTGCTGGGATGCTCTTCTGAGTCTCTGTATCCTAGCAACTGCCTACCCACAGAAAGAGCTACCTCCCAAATGAAATGGGGCATCCCATAGAGCTTGGGCAGAGAAGGGAGACAGAGTACAGGAAGGCCATGCTTTCCTATGAAAGGCCCTTTTCTAGTGTGTCACTGGGGCTTCGCAAATAAATAAATCTGTGGCTATCGTGAATCTCTATCACAGTAGCAAGCTGGGTCCGAAATGCCTGCACATTCACACAACTCCACAACATGAAGGAACCCAGGGAGTGGTCGGGAAATCCAAACTCTGACAGACATGAGAATGCTTGGGAGAGCCGGACAATCAAGGAGAGAAGTAAGAAGAGATGTGCAAATTCAAACTCTAGGCTTGGAAGGGTCAAGGAGAGTACAAATTCCTGGCCCGTGTCAGGCTAAGAGAATTGAGTTTTTCTACATTCCCCAACTCCCAACTCTGAAAGCCAATGCTAAGGAGACCTACTAAAAGCAGACACGGTTGCATGCACCAACCCGTAATTGTCCCGTCGTGATTGCCTGCTTGTAGCTCGGCTATGGAAGAGAACGCACTTTCAGAGTGCCAAGAGGCCTGTCGGGAAACGGAAGGATCCCTTTGTTTCCTTTAACAAAATTATTTTTAAAAAAATTTTTCCTTCTTCCACACCTGGCAAAGATGACAGCCATCTGCACAGACCTGATTCGGAGTTCTCTTTTTATCTCGGTGCCTAGCAAATGGGACAGCTGGGAAGACACGGACTGACAGCCAACATGGTTCATCCCCCAGGACTCCCAGTAAAATTCTAGTGTTTGAAACTACAACATAAAGAAACTACCACTCCACTCTCTTGCGGTAGCATTGTTCAGGTTGGCAGTAATACCTGAAACTAAAGTAAACAGTAGGCTTCTTCACATAATTGGAAATTTTCTTGCAAACCTTTAGGAATTCCATGGGAGAAAGTGTATTGCTTCTGTGGGTGACTCTGGGTGACTGAGGAACAGGACCACGTTACACAGTGTTCGACAGCAACCCCAGGAAGAGGGCACAACCAGCTTTCTTTTCTGGTGTAGAAAACAAGATACACCTGTCACACGTAGCAGGAGACAGAGCAAGGCTGGTTGCCTGTCTCCAGAGTTTATATTTACAGACAGAACACAGGTAAAACATGGTCCCACAGTTTCTCTGTAGTTAGATGTCAAAGGGAACTTTTCTGAAAGTGAGTGAAAATATAACGAGACTTTTATCTGAAAATGGCTCTGCATTGCACATGACTGGGAAGCCAACCAAACTTCAGCCTTCTCTGAAATCAGCAACTTCATTGTCTACTGTTAAAAGCACTCTATCCAGTGAGCAGATCCCGCCCACAATCGGTTCTCCAAGGCTGGGCTTCTTCTGAGACGTCATTTACTAAGAACACATAACACCAGGTTTAGAGGCCAGGCAGGGAACAGTTCCCTGTCCAACTGACATTTGTCCTCCAGGGCAAAGAGCTTTAAAAGTTCAGAAGCCACTAGCTAACAGTGTCTTTCACCACTGTTCTCAACTGCTTTTGCTTACATGAAAGCCAAGGAAGTGTTCAATTTCAAATCTGGTGAATGGAAGGAAAACCAAATCCCGTCCTTTTATCCCTTGGTTTGGCCGATTGGCATTTACACGAACAGCAACCGCAAGACTTTTTACCTGGATTTTGTTAGGCCACAAAAGCATTGTTTTTGCTAGGTCAGGTTGGCCATGTAGGTGAACAGCCTTGATGCCGAAGGCAAGAGGTACAAGCGGAATTTAAGTGGGGGAAAAAATAGACGATGTCACCATTATCTATTTACAGAGGAGAAAGAAACGCTATCTGCTGGAATGCAGGGGTGACAGGGTGTGACCTAGGCAGTTCTCCACTAACCCAAGATGCAGTGTGAAGCAGAGGGCTTAAAGCAGTGACCAGCAGCAGTGGGGCGCAAAGAGGCCGAGGCCACACTCTCAAGTCCACACCATGCCACTGCAGCATTCAAAATAAGGCAATATAAGGAACTTTAGTCAAGGCACGGAGTCAACCATTGGGAGAGAGATATTTCACGTTACCTCAGTCATCCCAATCACAATCCTGAGAAATGGGTAGCACTTCGCAGGGAGATTGTAAAATAACCCAACTATTAAGAAGGCAACATAAACTTGAAACTGAGCTTTTTTGCTTCTAAAAATCTATTCTTCCACACTGTGACACAATCTCCCCAAGTCAAGATTTCTGTCAGAGCTTCCTGTGAATCTGATGCAAACTACCTCTGAAAAGCACTCGAGCCACCAGCCTGAGTGGGTAGAAACACAAGCCAGAGGAATTATACACTATTCCCAAGGACCAAGAACCATGCACACATGATCATTGCTCCAGTTTCTTCCTCTTTTTAAGTTCTGCTCATGGGCCCATCTCTTCTAGCTATCAGCTGTGTGATAGGTTCCCACCATTACCCTTGCTAACCACACAGGTAGCAGGACCTGACTCTGCTCACTCCGCAACTATTCCAGGGCCTCCTCCATCCCACTAACATTCCAGTCCATGTAACACAACTGTGCCCAAGAGTTTTCTCCCCTGTCTCCCATAGCCAATGGCTCACAGGGGGTCAGTTCTGTCTTGTCAACCCTTTTCTGACTTTATTATCTGAGTATAAGTAAAATGGAAGTACCCTAGGTCCTGGGGCTATACATGGAATTAGCAGTCACTCCCTCCTTCAAAACTAGAGATTTGTTCTGCAGTTGCAAGGAATGCTTCCGGGTACCACTCTGCGCCGGTGGGCATGCACACCCCATTTCCTTATGCACAGCTCTTCTGAATGGGACTCTGGTTGGAGGTCCCCACAGCAGCTGCAGAGCTCTGGCCCTCTCATTCCCATGATTCTCTTCTATCTACCTTGCAGAGCTTTCTCTTCTGAAAACACAGTATGTTCTTGTCAATCTACTTTATTTATTTGTTTGTTTGCTTGCTCGTTTGTTTGTTTAGGAACTCAAACCCTTTCTTAACTGAGCAGGAGGATAAGAAATGAGTGAACCGTGGCGGTCCGCACCGGTGATCCCAGTCCTTGGGAAGCACAGTGAGTCCCCAGACAGTCTGAGCTGCAGAGGGAGACACTGTCTCAAACACACGAGTGAAAAATGACAAGAAAGGATTTCCAGGACAGTGTGGACTCTTGCGCGAATGAAGTAGCTTCCTCGCCAATGCAGCAGGTTAGGGACTCATCCCCCACCCCCACCCCCACCCCCACCCCTACTCCCGCCCCCGCCCCCTCCCCCGCCCCACCGGGTAAAGAGAAAATGTTTCCAAGTGTTAGGCGCCTTAATGTGAAATCAGAACAATTCCCCATTCCTCTTGGAGAAAACGCTGTTTGTAAGAGAGGAGCAGAGGCTCATTTACTCCGTCACTTCTCAGCTTGCAGAGTCACGGTGCACCTGTTACTAAGAACCCAAGAGCGGGGTCAGAGCTTCAGAGTAGGGAGGAGCAGAGGCTGAATTTGACACTGGGTTTTGTTTTGTTTTGTTTTGTTTAAAAAAAAAAACATTTCATTGGCTTTTGCCATTTTCTGCCATGAAGTAATCAGAAGGAAGGCTTTTCAACAACATCGACTGCCACCATATGTTCCCCCAGTTTCTAATACGGAGCTGATCAGCTAGGTGTTACTATCTCCCCAGAATCAAGACTGATGTTAAACAAATATTCAGCTGGTTTTAAGTGAGGCTTAGTCATGCACAGAACAGTGGAGAACGGTGACATTTTGTAATTGGTACAAAATCAACCAACACACACTTCAGAACATACAACTTAAGCAAACATGCACACCCAAAGACAAACCAGCGGGGAAAGGCGCAGGTGTACAAGGTAGAGAGAGCAGACGCCTGGAGCCATTGTCCCGGACAGGGTGGGCTCCTGTTCTTGGATTACTTACTGGCACAAATGGAAGTCCCGCTTCTCTCGAGAGGACCTGGCTGACAGTTCCCGGTCTGCCATGCTGTGACGCTGAGTACGCTAATCTTTAAAAACACCAGCAGGAAGGCGAGCAACAGCCAGGTTGGCCTTCGGCCCCAGGGCATCTTTTATTTAGCTGCCTTTCCAGGTCCTTCTGCGCCTCTGGAGAGCCCCTGAGTGCAGCCGGAAAGACTCCGGGGAGAGTTCTTTATCTCACTTTTTTTTTTTTGGACAGCAATAAGAAATACCTGACACCCGTATGACAAATTTCACAGAGCCTAAGAGCCCTGAAAGGCCTGCGGGTGACTGATTTCTCCCTGAGACAGGCACAGCCAGGCAAAGGCTGAAAGAGAAATGAGACAGGAAAGAATTGATGGAAAGTTCCAAGCCCCACCGGGATGAGGGATGGTGCTAACAAGGAAATATGCAGATAGGATTCCTTCCCTATATACAGATAGGATCCCTTCTCCTTTTGGAACCCAGAGAGACTCTGCTCTCCCTTTTAAAGTTCTTCTGGCCACACCTTCTCTCCTTTGGTGACACTTGAGCAAGCAGACAAGCCTCTTTGCAAACACCCACGAGGGCATTTCCAACCAGAGCGAGCAGGAAGGCAGGGCAGGGAGCCAGAGAGGAGATTGCTGCTACTCACTAAAAATATTCAGGGTAGAGAAGGGGGAAAGAGCAACTTGGGGGTGTGGCACAGCTAACGGTTCCAGGGACCTGCTGAGTACCACTTATGTCTGAGGATCTTGAAGAACGGAGACAAAATTAAACCGCACATTTTAAATCAAAGGTGAGTAACACCGTCGACAATTCAGACAATTTATTATCATTGATCATGAATGTGAGCGATGTCAAGCAGAGCTCGCCTTCAGCTCATTATTTTAAGGAAGTATCAAGGGCGGCTCGCATTCCTGGAGCTTAATCTTAGTTCTCTCTCCTGTATATTTTATAGTGGAATTTGTAAGATTATTCTTTCCATACCAAGGGGAAATCCCTGTAGCCAAGTGAAGAGATACAATGTAGACAGATACTTTTTCTTTCAGCACTCTGTAATAAAACATTCACCATGGGTCAGGAGAACAGGGAAAGGGGTGGATTGTTATGACTGAGCTGTGTTGGAAAAAGAATACAAGGAAATTGTGTCAAAGCTGGGAGCCCGGGAAGCACAGTAGAGTGGAGAAGACAACTTGGGCCATCTATCACATCTCAGTGATAGAAAACAATAAGTTGGCTCTCCACTGGCTGTCTCCTTAAGCACCACTACACGGACCAAACCACCGCTCCTTCACAAATACACAGAACCCCCAAATACTCAGCTCAGGTCAGCCATTTCATCAGACTTGATGAACAATGGGAATTTTGGTGGTTTACTTGGCCCTGGAGATGGGCTTTTCTTGAAGATGCCCCAAAGGTTCCAAATTCAAGTCAAGATGTAGCTCTATCAATTATCTTAATAGCAAGACATGCACGAGTATATAACCTTTGTAGAGAACAGAACGGCCCCAAACCCTTTCCCATGCTTAACTGGGTTCCGACTAATTTTCAAAGACAGAAGGTTAAAATCATGTTTCTCAAATTCCAGTTCTTTATCCCAGGCAGCTCTGACCCTGTGTAAGGAGAAACAGACCCTGAAGGAGCAATGGAAGTCATGCAGATGAGTGAGTGTACACAACGTTTTATTGCTCTCTGGACTCACAGAGACTCAAGACTACGAACGGAGGTTCTACAAATAACCTGCACTGAGTGTTTGTCACTAACACTGTCCGTGAACTTCCCCATCAGCAAAACACATTTGCTGGTATTGATGATGGTGACCAGTAAGGACGTTGGTTAGCAAGGGGAGATAGAACACAGTACAGCATGAAAGGAATTTAATGTGTTTGTAGAAACATAGCCAGGATATAGCCCAGAACCACATACTATTTGGATTTGGAAATAGTTATATCATTTTTGGTTAGAACACATTTGTTTTCAGGATGGTGAGGTGGCTCAGGCACATCAAAGGAAGGGCTGCCAAGGCCAAGGACCTGAGTTTAACTACTGGGACCTACATGGTGGAAGGAGAGGATGTACCTCTGACTTCCATTCATGCACAGGAAATGCTCACCCACATGCATAGTGTACACACATAATAGATAATTGCAACAAAAATGTACACGTTTGTTTCCCCCATTATACGTCTCCTGCACTGATGTCGTTGGTGTTGAACACAATAGAATTGCCTGAGAGATATGGAATCAACAAGAGATAGAGTCAATGTTTCAACTGATGTCTGATAGTAAAAATCAATCCATCGAATTGCCAGACCACCCACAATTACCCAAATAGCAAAATCACTGAACTGAGCTATCCCACAACAATGGGCATCCAGAGGAATTCCTTATTCTTACTTTCATCTCTTACTCCTAAGGCACTGTGGTGAGGAACAGGAGTCATGGTCCTTAGCATCAAGGGCTTGCTATAGTTGATTTTCAATAACAAGAAGGAAGAGTGTGGAAGCTTGAGCTAGCAAATCCCAGTCACCAAATATTCTGGGGAGCAGAAGACAGCAGAACAAAAGAACTGGAAACAAACAGTGAACTGAAATAGGGTGAACCTCAATTAGGTTGTCAGAACAACCTAAGACAGGTTAAGCCTTGCTTATGAATTAAGAGGGGGGAGATATGGAGAGCCTTTGGGGGTGCTTGGCAGGAATCTGACATTGGCCAAGGACAAGGAAATGGGCCCTTGGCAGGAATCTGACATTAGAGCATGACAAAGAAGTAAGTTCAGGCAGGGACCTGACATTGGCCAAGGACAAGGAAGTAAGAATCTGGTTTTAGGGTAGAACAAAGAAGTAGGCTCAGATATCTTGATCATCCTTAGAAACAGCTATCACCAGAGTGATCATGGGACTTTGTGTTCATTGTCTTGCTTGATCCTTCATGTACCGTCCTTAACACTTGCATGTAATTAAAATGGAATAAAAGCAGGTTGAAAAAATTAAATTTGCCTTCAGTCTCAGACTTGACTGGGGTCATGCTGCAGCACTAACTCTCTCTCTCTCTCTCTCTCTCTCTCTCTCTCTCTCTCTCTCTCTCTCTTCAATCCTCACTCCTGTGCAGGAGAACCTATTGACTGACTGAACTGGCTTGGTCAGGTGGCATCCCAACATCTGAGCTCCAATAAATGGGATACAGCGAAGGACACCATGGGAAGAGGAAGTACTCACAGAAAAAAATTTGGGCCAGTGGTGAATAAACCCCATAAAAATGGGGCAAGGGAATGGTAGAATGCCTTTTGTATATTTGTTTAAATATATGCCAATGGCCAGAGGAGTGAAAATAAGCCAGAAGCAGATCACCCTGTTTCTGATTTTTACAGAAGTCTGTCCTTGGTTCCATGAGGAGGGTACAATAAGTTTACAGATATGGGAGATAGTGGGAGAAGGGATAAAAGGGCACTATACAAAATGTGGTCTTGAAAAAATTCTCATAGATGCTTTTAGCCTTTGGACCCTAGTTAGAGATACGTTAGATCCTAGACATGGAAGCATAAAATTAGTTAAGATATTGGAAGATGCAGATAGTGCAAGCAAGAAGAAAGATGAAATTGATGCAAATTATACCAGGGAAATTAAAATTATTACCTCTTCACCTACCTATATTTCTATCATTTAACTGGGACAGAGAATTGCTCAATTACTCCTTATACCATTGGTTATGACAAAAAAATAAGGTTAAAACTAATGTTTGAGGGCCAAAAGGATTTGGTTCTTCAGATACTTATTGGGTCCAAGCGATAAAAGACCTGAACTAGTCTTAAGAATAAATGGAACAATTTAGAAGGCTGCTAGATACAGGAGCAGATGTATCTGTAATAACCTCTGTTCATTGACCTGGATCTTGAGCCTAAAACAACTACCACTGCTCATTTGCAAGGGACAGGGAGAAGTCAGAGTCCTGAGCAAAGCAGTGATCTCTTACATTGGGAGGACAAGGAAGGTCACCAAGGATATTTTCAACCTTACATTGTTTCAAATTTGCCTGTTAATTTGTGGGGGAGAGATATAATGAAGGACATGGGAGTCCTTTGATACAGTCCAAATAAGAAAGTTACACAACAAATGTTTGGTTGTGGTTATTTACCTAACCAAAGGTTAGGAAAGCAAAATCAGGGAGAATAAGAGCCTGTTATAGTTAGCCCTAGAAAAGGAAGAACAGGCCTAGGGTATTTTTAATGTAGACCATTGACAAGCCTGCATTCCATGCAGATAAAATCACTTGGAAAAGTGATGTTCCTGATGGGTTGCTCAGTAGTCTCTTACTTTAGAAAACTCCTGGCTGCTCAACAGCTAGTGCAGGAGCAGTTGCAAGCTGGCCACATTGAACCTTCCAGTTCCCCTGGAACTCACGATATTTGTAATTAAGAAAAAAAATCAGGCAAGTGGAGATTATTGCAAAATTTACAAAAGGTTAATGAAACTATGGAACATTTGGGGGCATTACAACCTAGTCTACCAAGCCCAGCTGTCATTCCAAAATATATGCATAAAATTATCATAGATTTAAAAGATTGTTTTTATACTATTCCTTTGCATCCTGATGATTGCAAAAGGTTTGCATTTAGTGTCCCTGTTGTAATTTTTAAAAAACCCATGAAATTATATTATTGGAAAGTTTTACCTCAAGGAATGGCTAATAGCCCTACTTTATGTCAAAAATTTGTTGCTGCTTCGATACAAGGGGTCAGGATCTTGTATCCTTTTGTGTATGTTGTTCATTATATGGATAATATTTTATTAGCTGATCCCTTTGGGGGGGGGGGTTACTACAAGCCTTTGCTCCTATACAACAAGCTTTAAAATCTTGGGGATTAGTTGTTGCTCCAGAAAAAATTTAGAGACAATATCCTTTTCAATATTTGGGACATCAGTTATATCCTAAAGAAATTGTAGTACAGAAAATTCAAATAAAAAATGGTTTACTTACTCTAAAAATGATTTTCAAAAGTTGTTAGGAGATATTAATTGGCTAAGACCTCATCTTAAGCTTACTAAAGGAGAACTTAAACCTCTGTTTAATACCCTCGAGGGGTATGCAAATCCTAATTCCCCTTGACAATTAACTGATGAGGGACAAAAAGCTTAGCAGAAATTGGAAGAAGCTATTAGCCAACAACAGATACAGTATATAGACTATGATCAATTGTTGGCTGCTTGCATCATTGCTACAACTCATGTGCCCACAGCAGTCCTTTAGCAAAAGGGACCATTAATGTAGATTCATCTTTCTTCATTAAGAAAGTTTTAATACGTTATTATAAGCTGATGCTCCGTTAGCACAGAATTGTAGAATAGAATCATGGAAATATTTTGAGAAAGAATCTGATGAAATATTTATTCCTTATTCCAAACAGCAATTACATTGGTTATTGAAAAATACTGATATTTGGCCTATTGCATGTACAATTTTTTTAGATAAAATTGATAATCACTATCCAAAAGACAAATTGTTACAATTTGCCTCTATGCATGCTTTTGTATGCCCTGTAAATTTATGCATGCAGCACATAGAAAATATGCTTACTGTATTTATAGATGGCTCATCTAATGGGAAGGCAGCATATGTAATTGGATCACATGTTCATTCTCTTGAGTTTCCCCCTGCTTCAGCACAAATAATTGAACTACATGCTGTAGCTGCTGTTTTTGAAATGCTGAAACATCAAGCTTTTAATTTGTATACTGATAGCCAATATATAGCTCATGGTTTACAACTACTTGAAACTGTTCCCTTTTTAGATACTAATTCTCAAATTTTACAATTATTTATGCAAATACAACTCAATTTGAGAGAACATACAGTTCCTTATTTTGTAGGTCATTTAAGAGCTCATACTGGATTGCCTGGACCCCTTAGTGAGGGCAAGGCCACAGCAGATTTGTACACCAGGAAGGTTAGAGACCTTGCACAGGAACAATTAGCCAAACAATCTCGTTCTTTACATCATCAAAATAGTAATAGCTTGAGACAACAATTTGGTATTTTTAGAGAGTGTGCATGTCAAATTGTAAAGACTTGTCCTGAATATCCTCAATTTCCACCTGTACCACATAATGGTGTTAATCCTCAAGGACATATACCTAATCAATTATGGCAAATGGATGTTACTCATATTTCTGATTTTGGAAAATTAAAATATGTACATGTGACTATTGACACCTTTTCAGGTTTTCTAGTTGCAACTTCTTTAACAGGAGAAGCAACTAAAAATGTAATTAGTCATTGTCTACATTGTTTTTCTATACTGGGTGTTCTTAGTCAGATTAAAACAGATAATGGAATTGGCTATTGCAGTCAAGCATTTGAGGCTTTCTGTCAACAATTTAATATTACTCATACTACTGGGATTCCTTATAATCCTCAAAGACAAGGCATTGTGGAACAGGCCCATGGAACTTTAAAACAATATCTTCTTAAAATAAAAAATGGGGAGTTATACGCCTGTACACCACAAAATTATTTAAATCATGCTCTTTTTATTTATTTTTAAATTTGGATGTGCAAGGACATTCAGCAGCTGAGCGTTTTTGGCACCCTCACACTTCCACTACGTATGCTTCAGTGAAGTGGAAGGATCCTCTGACAGGCCAATGGCATGGACCTGACCCTGTACTCATATGGGGACAAGGTCACGTTTATGTTTTTTTCACAGGAAGAAGATGGGGCTTGGTGGTTGCCAGAAAGGCTGGTGTGACAAATAGAACAACCCCATGCTCCTGCTGATTCCCCTACTGATGATGATGGTCTCTGCACACAGTGAAGTCCACTGGGCCTATGTTCCTGACCCACCACTGATACATCCAGCAGTGTGGTCAAGACTGGAGATTCTCATGACCAGGTAATAATACTCAACTTCTTGGTCCACACTGGACAGGGGAGTCAATTTATAATAAAACTGTGACTTTCAATGCATTGGGTGATGGGATTCCTGTTTGCTTTGTGAAGAATAGTAAAAATGATAGGTGTATTTCAGTGTTTCCTCAAACTTGGAAGAAAAACATTTCATAAATGGTAACTCAAATCATAGAGATAGGCATGCATAAACATTATAAGGGATTTGCCCCTTATCCTCATGAGCTACGACCTTGTGAATCTGTACCCTCAGAGAATGTGGAACAGGTATTTAACAAAAGATGTTTTAATCAACCCCCAGTGTGGTTTAATGTTTCCAAGAGAATGTGAATTATTGATTGGGCAGTGAATCAGTCAGACATTGGGCAAAAGGAGGTGTCCATAGGCCTTTGGCAATTATAAGCAGGCCATTTCCAATGGTATATCTGGAAGTTAGCTGCAGCTCTCTATGAAGTTACATTGTCTACAGACAAAATTGGGACAGGATTTGGATTTTGAACAAATGTTAGTGCTTGTGTTAAAGCTCCCAACCTTTTGTTAATTGGTCATGTCAAAATTACTTTTGTTTCTTCTACAGTATTTAATGTAAATTGTATTGATTATACACTTTCTAATTGTGTTAGTGTGTTGAAACCTGGCATGTCTGTTATGGTGGTCTATCAACCATCTTTTGTTTTGTTGCCTATGAATATTATAGGACCTTGATATTCTGAAAAAAGCTTGCAGGTACTGGAAGAAGTAAGTCAGGCTTTAAGTAGAAGGAAAGAGGATAATGAGCTTGGTTATTTCTTGTATAGCAGCTGTAATTACATTGATAGCTAGCATCACTGCCTCTGCAATTGCTTTGACACAAGAAGTTAAGACAGCTTGTTTTGTTAATCATTTAGCAAAAATGTTACTAATGTTCTGAGTAATCAAAAGGATTTAGATAAGCATCTGGAGCAATGGATTGACACTTTTAATGATACTACTCAAATTATTGGAGAGGAGGTTCAGAGTCTAAAGGTAAGGAGCCATCTCAAATGCCATGCCAAATACCAATAGATTTGTGTTACTTCTAAAGCTTACAGTGACAGTCACTGTAGTTGGGAAAAATTTCAAAGACACTTGCAGGGTATTTGGCATAATTCCAACACCTCTCTGGACATTTTAGCTTTTCATAGTAAGATTATGAATTTAAAGAATGCTGCTCTGCTGAGCTTTGATGCTGCTGATATTACTGGTAAAATTATCCATGGCCTGATGTCAGTATTTCCATCTTGGTCAGGCTTCAAGAATGGCATATATGGCTTGATAGGGCTAGCCCTTCTTGTCTTGGGAATACTTTTATTCCTGTGCATCATGTTAAAGCTTGTCTTTAACAACATCAACATGTTGGCAGCCAAAGTACATGGCTTGACACACACACACACACACACACACAAAAAAAAAAAAAAAAAAAAAAAACCAAAAAAACCCAGACAGAGTTATTAATTTAACAGGTTGGCAAGCCAGGGTCAGGTAAGATTCTGCACAGAATCTTACCAACCTAAGACAGAGGCATTCGCCAAAAGGCCATGTTTGTTTATAACAAACACTAAAATGCCATGTTTGCTCTTATAACACAAACAATTTGTGCATGTCTTGAAGACGGGTAAGGAAGGCATTCTTGTCAGAACAACCTAAGACAGGCTCAGTCTTGTTTATAAATTAAAAGAGGGGAGATATGGAGAGCCTTTTGGGGTGCTTGGCAGGAATCTGACATTGGCCAAGGACAAGGAAATGGGCCCTTGGCAGGAATCTGACATTAGGGCATAACAAAGAAGTAAGTTCCGGCAGGGACCTGACATTGGCCAAGGACAAGGAAGTAAGAATCTGGTTTTAGGGTAGAACAAAGAAGTAGGCTCAGATATCTTGATCATCCTTAGAAACAGCTATCACCAGAGTGATCATGGGACTTTGTGTTCATTGTCGTGCTTGATCCCTCATTGTCCTTAATACTTGCATGTAATTAAAATGGTATAAAAGCAGATTGGGAAAATTAAATTTGCCTTCATTCTCAGACTTGACTGGGGTCACACCTAACTGTCTAATTGTCTCTCTCTCTCTTTTTTTTTTTTCAATCCTCACTCCTGTACTGGAGAACCTGTTGACTGACTGAGCTGGCTAGGTCAAATCTTGTAGGCAAATCTGGGAGGAACTCACAATCCTGAATCTCCTGTGAACATAGCATGCTTCTCTGCATCCATGGATCTTAAGTTTTTCTCACCAATATTTTTGACTGAATGTAGAGTCTTTTGTGATCAAATTATGATTCTGAATCTTGTATAAATGGGTTGCTTCTATTAATTTTATTTTTTCAATGTTCTTCTGGTCCTTTATAGAAGTTTACATAAAATTACATTTTATATAAAAAGCTTTTAGCTTTTCTCCTTGATATGTAATTTATTACGTCTAGAGTTTGGTGGGTCTGAAGCCTAATATTTCTTCCACAATATCAGGGATAAAATATGATAACAGATTCTACTACATTTTCCCAAACATCAGCCACCTCCACTTACAATCAGGGCCCACTACTGGGAAGACTAAGAAAAGAAGGTTTCTGTCTAATTAATTCTGTTTGATAGAAGATAATCTTGGAGTCAGAAAAGCCAAACATCTTATTCCAAATATTCATCACTAATAAGCCATGGATGGTTTTATTTATAGCCCAAGTCTGTCATAAGAACATCTTCTACTTTGTACCACACTCTTCTACCATGTTTATTTGGGCACAGGGAAGTGTTAGGACAGAATCTTGCTAGGTAACCCAGGTTGAGCTTTAACCAGCAATCCTCCTGCATCTGCTTTCCTAAGGTCATAGACATTTCTTTTCTTTTCTTTTTAATACTGTAAGGAGCATGTGTCCTCTACATCTGCTTGGGAGACTGAGACAACAGCAAGAGAATATGTGTCCCCACACCCAACTACTTCTACTTTCTACCAACTTCTTTTATGTCTTTTCCACAATCAAAATCTCACCTTTAGTGTATCTCTGGCTGCCCATGAATGCCATAATTTGCCCTGTTGGCAAAAATGAAGCAGTTTTCTTTTCAGTGATCCATAAAGCTGTGTCTAGAGATAATAAGAACAAGAGTCAGCATTCAATTTGATAGACAGCTGTGTTGCTCTTCAGAGATGCTTAGATAGGCACTCAAGACAAGGAAATGAAATATGAATATATGAAAACAACTCTAAGAGTTAATGTAGGTGAATATCCTGTCTGGGACGTAACCACTAGATGGTGGGACTCCAAGTTCTACACAAAGATTTTAAGAGTACTGAAAAGGACATGGGGGAAGAAATGGAGCCATTTTAGCTAAGACTAAAAGACTAACCCAGCCAATTTTTAAAAACACAGGAGCTAATATCGTATAAGAGCTTGTCTGATTTAAATCCACATCACTGAAAGAGGTGGATAAAATATGATAACAAATTCCACTACATTTTCCCAAATATCAGCCACCTCCACTTACAATCTTTCAGGAGCCACTCCTAGGAATACTAAGGAAAGAGGGTTTTGGTCTAGGCTCTCTCAGGATTACTGGGGCTCTCATTTCCCTGGAAACATTTGCACTTTCATCTCAGCCCTTTTAGGACACATATCTTGGCTACACTGAACCAAGAATACAAATCAAGGCAACTCAGAAACCGGACAAATGAAGCTGCTCTTGTGCAGTAGCTGTCTAAACTGTAGGTCAGATTTTACGCTATAAAAGGGTTTTTTTGTTGTTGGTTTCACAGAATAAGCCAGTGTTAACCTTCATTTCTAGTCCTCCCAACTGAGAGATGTGAGATAAAATGAGATACTATGTGACTGCACGGACACAGTTGTAGCCTCCATCCTACCTGCATGCTGTGGCAGAAATAATATGGGTTATTGTTTCGCAAGCCTTAAGCCACAGCTTGTCCAAAACCTAACTTTCAGAAGAGACAATTTACTCTACAGTTATGTCCAAAATGAACAGGACAGTGGGTTGTAACTGCCTGGCCTGTTGACATAACAAATGTTGTCCCTACCCTAGAATATATTCTTATACCGTATGCTAACAAGTGATATTTTGGGTTTCAGATGATAAATGGTTACTTTGACACAAGTCCTCCAGTTCTCTCCATTTTTTCTAAAAATGACAGAATTTTACTTGTTGCAGTTGAACAATTTCCCATTACACATACGGGAACAAATATATTCTGAATCTCCCATTTTTACATAGAGGCTTGTAAAAAGCATGAAATGAAATTGGAAATTAAGAGTTTTCAATTTTACTATTGGTAACTCATGCCTGATGCTTACAGGGTATTCTTTATTGGAAAGACATGTAAACTAGCGTTGGCGTCTACTTGAAAGCTTTGGTGTAGTTTGTGCCTGTTGCAAACTCCTTCGTTTTGAGGCAAATAATAATGCACTCATGACTTCCCGTTGGGAGACTATAAACTTCACTCCACTTCTTCCCTGAGGTCCCTAAAATACCTTACTCTTGGCAGATGGCTCCTTTCTATTTTAAGGTTAATTATCTCAGTGGAGGTTCCTCCAAAATGCTCCTGCCAGGTTCATAAGTCACAGGACCAACCAGGCCTCTTCTCCATGCAGTGTGCTTAGAGCAGAGGAGACCCTCAGTAAATATATTTTTAAGTAAATGAATAAATGTCTATTAGGTTAAAGTGGGGGGGGGTGTGGAAGCAGTGAAAAAATATTTTTTCAGTGCGTGCACTTATAGACCTAAGTACAAATATTCTCAAAAGACAGCCCCACCAACCCTCCATAATAAAGGCCATCTTGTAGAGGGGACCCCCCTATACAGCATCAGTCCACAGGAAGACCCCACTGACAATTTGGAAATGTCTGAAGAACCCCCAAGGAGATTGTGTCATTTCTACCATAGAAGGAAATAAAACCACTTGGGAAGAGAAACAAGAAGCCCTGTAAACCTCACGCCACCTCTCGGCTGCCCAGGGAGCAAAGCCAAGGCATGGTTCTCAAAATGCCACCATGAGAGAAAGATTCTGGAGCATGGCATCTGTGTCCCGCAACAGGTGACACACCCTGTTTTTGATCACAGCTGTCCCTGCTGTTCTTGGATGGCAGGGACCAGGAAGAGGCCAACTGGGCACAAAGTTGCCCAGGGAGCTTTGGCTAAGGTCATGCGAGTGAAGTTGACAGCTGGACTCACTAGCTGAACAAACTGACCTTCTCTGGAATGGACCCATTTTAACCTGTGTTAGCTGGTGCCTCTGTGCTCTCACTTTCTCCAGCATACCGGAGCAGTGTTAGCTTATAGCAGTTCATAGTCACTGACCTTGCAGTAACATTCACCTGGAAATACTGGTTACAAAGTACCCAAAGCCCAGCAATGGGCCTTTCCCTTAATTGGCTGAAACCAGCTATGTTGTCTGAAGAGCATAAAGAGTGTTTTGTAGCACATTAGTCTACTCTGTGTTTTTAAAATTTATATTCCAAGAGCACCATTTAATTGCATTCCTGAAAAGGGTGACTTTTCTGGGGACAGAAAGAATAGGACTTGCAGCTATTTTCCTAGTCACATTTAGGCTCTGGTGCCAAGAATGTCCAGGTGATGTTCAAGGGAACATGTCTCCCCTGAAGTCCTCTTGGGTTACCTGAATTGACTTTTAAGCTCATTGAGTGAAAGAAAATTCTATTGCACACTCGATCCTGAAACGTCCAAGAAGACCTCCAAAACCTGATTTAAATTGGCACCAAGTAATTCACCTGCATGAAGTTGGCAAGCCTAAGTGCCCACAGAGGTGCTAACGCCCACAGTTGGTGGGTTTTCTCCTGGCCCTGTGAAAAAGAAAAACATTGAAGCGATTATATCTATGCTAAAATTTTCTTTTATAAAGCCTTTACATCAGGTCTCCATCTTGAATCTGCAAAGAAATAGTAGTTTAAACCGGTGGACCTGTGGATTGAAACTCCTTCGGAGGATAAAGGACCCTTTCACAGGGGTCGCCTAAGACCTTCAGAAAACACGGATATTTACATTGTGGTTCATAACAACAGGAAAATTACAGTTTATGAGGTAGTAATGAAAATTATTTTATGGTTGAGGGTCACCACAACATGAGGAACTGTATTAAAAGGTCGCAGCCTTAGGAAGGTTAAGAACCGCTGGCTTAAAGGGTTAGTTCTGGTTTATTCACAGAAGAAATCACTTTGAAATTTATTAGTTGCAGCTATGTTTCAATTCTCTTAAATCCATTATGTATATTCAAATGTATCTATAGGAAGGTGCAGGCTTTCTGAACCCAAGACCAAGGTCCTAGCAGTTTTTATAGGAAAGGCAGTGTACTGGCTGGTTTTGTGTCAACTTGACGCAAGCCAGAGTTATCACAAAGAAAGGAGCTTCAGTTGAGAAAATGGCTCTATGAAATCCAGCTGTAAGGCATTTTCTCAATTAATGAGCAGGGGTGGGAGGGTCCCTTGTGGGTGGTATCATCCCTGGGCTAGTAGTCTTGGGTTCTATAAGAAAGCAAGCTGAGCAAGACAGGGGAAGCAAGCCAGTAAGAAACATTCCTCCATGACCTCTGCATCAGCTCCTGCTTCCTGCCTTGCTTAAGTTCCAGTCCTGTCTTCCTTTGGTGATGAACAGCAATGTGGAAATGTGTAAGCTGAGTAAACCCTTTCCTTTCCAACTTGTTTCTTGGTCATAATGTTTGTGCAGAATAGAAACCCTGACTAAGACAGGTAGTGACATCCCAAGAATAGGAGCTTTGAACCAAAGTATAAGGAAATGTAGCGTGAATCATGTCTCAGTGTGTAGTGAGTAGCATGGGATGGGCTTCATGATAATCCCCCCCACACACACACACAGAAAAGAGGCTCTCAGTGACTCCATGCGCTGTGTTCTTCCGTGCACAGCATCAGCATTAGCTGTGCCCAGGAACTTCTGTAACCCACACACACCGAGAGCATGTCTGATGCAGGCAGGGTGGCTGGCGACTGGATTGGAATCTTTTTTTTAATTATTAGATATTTTCTTAATTTACATTTCAAATGCTATCCCAAAAGTTTCCCATACCCTCCCCCTGCCCTGCTCCCTTACTCACCCACTCCCACTTCTTGGCCCTGGCGTTCCCCTGTGTTGGGGCATATAAAGTTTGCAATACCAAGGGGCCTCTCTTCCCAATGATGGCTGACTAGTCCATCTTCTGCTACATATGCAGCTAGAGACACAAGCTCTGGGGGTTCTGGTTAGTTCATATTGTTGTTCCTCTTATAGGGTTGCAGACCCCTTCAGCTCCTTGAATACTTTCTCTAGCTTCTCCATTAGGGGCCCTGTGTTCCATCCAATAGATGACTGTGAGCATCCACTTCTGTATTTGCCAGGCACTGGCATAGCCTCATATGAGACAGCTATTTCAGGGTCCCTTCAGCACACTTTTGCTGGCATATGCAATAGTGTCTGGGTTGGGTGGCTGATTATGGGATGGATCCCCAGGTGGGGTAGTCTCTGGATAGTCCATCCTTTTGTCTTAGCTCCAAACTTTACTTTCATGGGTATTTTGTTCCCTATTCTAAGGAGGAATGAAGTATCTACACGCTGGTCTTCCTTCTTCTTGATTGACATCTTTAAAAGATCCAGTGGAGCTGTCAAGTCTGGGAACTTAGAGAAGAAGCTTTCCAATTCTTTCTCCATCTCCTTAAAATAGGCAGAATGTCTCCCAGGTGACCATTTTTCTCCATAACACAGATCACCTGGGTGAACTGAGAACCTCCTTATGGCATGGGCCCCAACTCATAACTCCAGTCATCAATTCACCTCAGAGACAACTGAGACACCCAGAGAAGTGTGTTTCCCCCCTTCTTTTTAAAATCATAAATGTATGACATTTCAAATGTAAATAGTCTGACCCATTGTATAGTTATAAGAACTACCGTTAATTTAAGAACATTGTGTCTACTTTTATTTCACTCAAATTCGATATTGTATCTGCCTTCTACTTTACATCATATATAAATTAGAAGTGCATATAGATTTAACATTTCAAAGTGAAGTACAGCTATAAAAGGCACAGAGACCTTAAAGAATGTATATGTGAAGAAGAGGCCTTTCCAAGCATAGTGAAGACCGAAACTGTTAGAGAGAATGTCTTCTGATTTGATGACACAGGAAGCAAAACTCTAGAAATGATACTAGAAGATAAAACAAGGTAAAAATAAGCTCCCCCCCCCCAGAGTGAGTATCTGGTATTCTTAATAATTAAATGTTCTTGTATCTTACAGATGCAAATATCTTCATCAACCAGAAAATGTGTGGAATTCAAGCTATCCACAAAACAAACAAAATCCAACTAAGCAATTTGAACAGATGTTTGATCTCGGCAAAGAAAACACAAGTTTAAGCTGGAATTTCAAAGGCGTTATTTGGTCATGCATTGAGTCGGCAGTTGATGTGGATAGTGCCTGGTGCTTTCAATGGTGTGCGGAAAACAAACACTCTGAATAAAATGAGCCTCGTATCCCAGGTGAGGGCAGCTTGGAAATACACATCACAGTGGTGGGAGGCCATGTGTCTCAGTGCTGCTCCAGATAGCTAACAATGCAGGAGGTAGCGTGTCCTTATGCTTACCATACAAGCACTAAGATCTAAGTTCAAGTCCAGATCTCATATAAAACAGCCCAACACTGTGTGCACGGCAGTATCCCAGCCGGTGGAGGTGAGGAGTAGATCCCCGCAATTCTCTAGCTAGCCAGTCTAGTCAATGAGAAAGCCTGTCTTACTCTGGAAATCAGTCTGGCGGTTCCTCAGAAAATTGGACATAGTACTACCGGAAGATCCAGCAATACCTCTACTTGGCATATATCCAGAAGAGTTTCCATCTGGTTATAAGGACACATGTTCCACTATGTTCATAGCAGCCTTATTCATAATAGCCAGAAGCTGGAAAGAACCCAGATGTCCCTCAACAGAGGAATGNGCCTAGTTGGCCATCATTGGGAGGAGAGGCCCCTTGGTCATACAGACTTTATATGCCCCAGTACAGGGGAACGCCAGGGCCATTACGTGGGAGGGGGTGGGTAGGGGAGCAGGGCGGGGATGCGGGAGGGTAAGGGGAAATTTCTGGATAACATTTGAAATGTAAATGAAGAAAATATCTAATAAAGAGAAAAAAAAAAAACCAAGATGCACAGCTCCCAAGGAACGACACTCGGCATCAAGAACTACGGGAGAGCTTTCAGAAAGATTAAAGCAGCTCTTTTAAGGAAAGGTAACAAATTTTCTACCAGCCCCAACTGACTGGAATTGTTAAAAGAAAATTTCAAAGCAAAAGAAACAGTAGTGGCGGAAAGACAACCGGAGACGGTCTAAAACGGTGATTCTCAGCCTGTGGATCGAGACTCCTTTGGGGTCAAAAGATCCCCCACACAGGGGTCACCTAAGACCATCGGAAAACACAGATGTTTACATCATGACTCATAACAGTAGAGAATTACAGTTGCAAAGTAGCAATGAAAATCATTTTATGGTTGGGAGGTCACCATAACATGGGGAACTGTACTAAAGGGTTGCAGCCACACCAAACAGAAGAGGCCATCAGATTCCATTACAGATGGTTGTGAGCCACGATGTGGTTGATGGGAATTGACTCAGGACCTCTGGAAGAGCAGCCAGTGCTCTTAACCACTGAGCCATCTCTCCAGTCCAGATGTCAAGTTCTCTATCTTCTCACTCTGTTGTTTCTCTGTCTGTGGCTCCAAGATCATGTTGGGTCCCTGTCATTCTATGTCATCCCATGGGGAGGCAGGTGGGTGAAGGAAGGATGCCCCAATCCGATGGGGTATGACGTTCTGAGATGCTACAGTACAGAGGGACAAAGAGGGACAAACTTACGTGGTGGTAACAAACTTTACATTTCAAAAAGCTGGACAGATTTGGAAAGTTTTTATCATAATGAAGTAAGTGTTTAATGAGGTGAATGGTTCAATTTATTTAAGTACTTCTCAGCGTTTAGAAACATTGTACAGTATACCGTTACTATGTACAACTTAATACTCAACATTAAATGTAAAAATATTTGTTATCAAAGAAATTTTCAGAAATAATTTGTATAGTTTCTTCTCATTTGTGAAACATTTATGTTTAAATTAAAACTCTGAAAAACAATATGCTATGTACAATTGCTTCTTCTTTCGAGACACCATCTCTCCATGAAGTTCATAGGGTCTGGTTTTGAACTATAGTCCAGGATGGTATAAAAGTCATAAACTTCTTACCTCTGCCTTCCAAGTAATGAATTGCAGTCACATGTAAAACCAATATACTGCCTGCTTTCTTTCTTTCTTTCTTCCTTTCTTTCTTTCTTTCTTTCTTTCTTTCTTTCTTTCTTTCTTTCTTTCTCTCTCTCTTTCTCTCTCTCTCTTTCTCTCTCTCTCTCTCTTTCTCTCTCTCTCTTTCCTTCCTTCCTTCCTTCCTTCCTTCTTTCTTTCTTTTTATTTTTTTGGTTTTTCAAGACAGGGTTTCTCTGTGCATTAGTGGCTGTCTTGGAACTCACTCTGTAGACCAGGCTGGCCTTGAACTCAGAAATCTGCCTGCCTCTGCCTCACAAGTGCTGGGATTAAAGGTGTGTGCTACCACCGCCAGGCAATATACTGACTTTTAACAGTTATTACCTTTAAACATTTTTGTATTTGTTTATTTTATATGTGTGTGTGAGTGTTTCACCTGCCTGTATGCACCACATGTGTACCTGGTACCTGGGGACGTCAGAAGAGGGTGTCAGATTCCCTGAAACTGAAGATATGGACAGCTATGAGTCACCTGGGAATTGAACCTGGGTCTTCTGCAAGAGCAGTCAGTGCTCTGAACCACAGAGCCATCTCTTCAGCCTCAACAGCTATGATCCTTGAGGGCAGATAGAACAAATGTGATCTTTCATTTTATTTTTGCCTCTAATAGGTACATTTGTAAGCTGCTTGAAAAACAAACACTTTTTTATATTAATCCAAATAAAATTTATTGAAAACAAGAATACACCTCACACAAAAGACGTTAGAGCAAAGAAAAGATGGACTAGTCCTAATCAGAGCTATGTGGACAGTGACTAAGCTGAATAGTCCTAATCAGAGCTATGTGGACAGTGACTAAGCTGAATAGTCCTAATCAGAGCTATGTGGACAGTGACTAAGCTGAAAGAAGTCTTGTGTTTCTTTGTAGAAAGGTCAGATACTAGTGGAAACTGAGGGGCTGATTCTAAAGTTCACACATAAGATAGGGTAAGAGCCAGGCTTCTCTGAGAAGGAGCACGGTGGTATCTGCTCTAACAGATCCCAGAGGACGAGCCGGCATGATAGACAGAACAGAGCTGTGGACCAGAGACAGACTGGCTGAAGAAACCACTGAATATAATGCAGCCTTACACAAAAGTGGAAGAAAATACACTGAGTGTTCAGTAACAGAATTAAGAAAACATTCAGTGGAGGGAAGACAAACATCTCTCTCCCATAACTATGAAAATTAAAAAAAAATCTTTACATGGCTTTAAAGAATTAAAAACAATGATATAAATGTGTTAGGATGAGAATATGGAAGGATAATTTGTATGCTTTAAGTGGGAATAGATTTTTTTTTTTACTTTTCATTTGAAAAAATTTTAAATATTTTTATTGATTTAAGTTTTATTGCATTATGATGAGAAAAGATAGATAATTTCAATTTATCTGAGTTTGTTAACATTTAAAAACATAGTTTAAGTAAATAGACTTGCAACACATTCTTCTTTCCCTTTTGTACTCCAACTCCTCCTGGAGATCCTCCCTTCAATACTTGCCATACCTTTCATTTTAAAAATTTTATCATTTTCTTCAAAATTTATAAAATATTATAACAATAAAAATGAGTACTATAAAAGAACAATCAATTGAACAGTCTTATGTAGATGCTTGTCTACAGCAATACTGAAAATACATAAATTTTTCTCAATATAAATTTTAAATAACTCCAAATATATTAACTGTATGATATTTTAAAATAAGATATCACTATTAGTTTTTTAAATGAGCATAAATAGATAAAGTCTTTTTGTTTGTTTGTTTTTAGTAAAGCAAACCCAAAATAATAATTATTAAACATTGGAGTTGATTGTAATAAGGCTGTACTTGAATGTCCCTCACATCACCAAAGGATTTTACCTCCATAGTAGATAAGCTAAGAGTTGACAGTTCTGTTGTGCTAAGGAATGAATTGTAGGCATAATTTTTGGATACAGATTTCCTGCTATGGTCAAAGCTATTTGACTTGAGTGATTGTCATCATTCTCAGCCTGCAGGAAACAGGTTACACTCATTTAAGAAAATGGTGTGTGTATTAAGATGATCTATCCAATGAATAGATGATGATGGTCTATCATTCATCAACTGTTTCAATGAACAATGGTTCTGCTTGGAGGGTAGCACAGAAGTTATGTGAGGGGTAAGATTCTGGTTCATTGGCTGGGATGATTTTGAAAAGCATTCATCTCAGAAAAAGGGTAACTTATAAGGTCCTCTTCTTCAAAACTGATACAATAATTATAAATATAAAGCAAAATCTTCAGTTCTTTGTTCTTCTCTTACAAGCCACCTCCAAAATTAATTGTCTACGTTTCTTTTGGCTGTATAAATAATTTGGAAATATGTAAGCTATTCTGAAAACAATAGTATAGTGTAAAAACATCAAATACACAATCCTACTAATAGGATGAGACAGGAGAAGCATGATTTCAAGACCATTATGTGGTACACAGCAAGACACTGTCACGTGCAATCAAGCAGAAAGTGCATATGGATTGTACATTATTGGACCTATTTCTCTGATTACCAATTTCCAGAGACAACTGGATAACAGCCAACAAATTTCTAATTCCTCATATTTTTAATTTTAATCAATTAGGATATATTGGTAACATTAATTTTCATATTAAGAGATATTAAGGAAAAGTGATTGTTACTTCCTATTATTTTTGTTGTTAGAGGTGGAATTATGTTTGTGTGGGTTTGTTAAAAGATTACTTTATTGCTTCTTCTAGGGTGTAGTTTCGCTCCTTGTGTTGGTGTTTTCCATCTACTATCTTTTGTAGGGCTGGATTTGTGGAAAGATACTGTGTAAATTTGGTTTTGTCATGGAATATCTTGTTTTCACCATTTATGGTAATTGAGAGTTTTGCTGGGTGTAGTACCCCAGACTGGCATTTGTGTTCTCTTAGGGTCTGTATGACATCTTCCCAGGATCTTCTAGCTTTCATAGTCTCTGGTGACAAGTCTGTTGTAATTCTGATAGGTCTGCCTTTATATGCTACTTGACCTTTTTCCCTTACTGCTTTTAAAATTCTTTCTTTGTTTAGTGCATTTGTGTTTTGATTATTATGTGACAGAAGGAACTTCTTTTCTGGTCCAGTCTATTTGGAGTTCTGTAGGCATCTTGTATGTTCATAGGCATCTCTTTCTTTAAGTTAGGGAAATTTTCTTCTATAATTTTGTTGAAGATATTTACTGGCCCTTTAAGTTGGGAATCTTTGCTCTCTTCTATACCTATCATCCTTAGGTTTGGTCTTCTCATTGTGTCCTAGATTTCCTGAATGTTTTGGGTTAGGAGCCTTTTGCTTTTTGCGTTTTCTTTGACTGTTGTGTCAATGTTTTCTATGGTATCTTCTGCACCTGAGATTCTCTCTTCCGTTTCTTGTATTCTGTTGATGATGCTTGCATCTATGACTCCTGATCTCTTTCCTTGATTTTCTAACTCCAGGGTAATCTTCCTTTGTGATTTCTTTATTGTTTCTAGTTCCATTTTTAGATCCTGGATGGTTTTGTTTCTTTCCTTTGCCTGTTTGATTGTGTTTTCCTGTAATTCTTTAAGGGATTTTTTTGTGTTTCCTCTTTAAGGGCTTCTAGCTGTTTACCTGACCTGTGTTCTCCTGTATTTCTTTTCTTCTTCTTTTTTTTTTATTTTTTTATTTTTCGAGACAGGGTTTCTCTGTGTGCCCTGGCTGTCCTGGAACTCATTTTGTAGACCAGGCTGGCCTCGAACTCAGAAATCACCTGCCTTTGCCCCACCCCCCCTTTCCAGAGTACTGGGATTAAAGGCGTGCTCCACCACGCCCGGCTCTCCTGTATTTCTTTAAGGAAGTTATTTATGTCCTTTTTAAAGTCCTCTATCATCATCGAGAGAAGTGATTTTAGATCCAATTCTTGCTTCTCTGATGTGATGGTGTATCCAGGACTTGTTATAGTGGACGAATTGGGGTTTGATGATGCCAAGTAACCTTAGTTTCTGTTGCTTATGTTTATATGCTTGCCTCCCACCATCTGGTTCTCGCTAGTGCTACCTGTCCTTGATATATTGGACTGGAGCTTGTCCTTCCTGTGATCCTGGTTGTGTCAGAACTCCTCAGAGTCAAACTGTCTCTGTAATCCTGTGATTCTGGGATCCTGGATCCTGGGTGTGTCCGAACTCCTGAGAGTCAAGCTGCCTCTGAGACCCTGAGATCCTGGTGTGACCGAGCTCCTGGGATCCTGGGCATGTTAGAGTGCCTGGGAGTAGAGCCTCTGGACATTGTGGGACTGGCTTCGGAGTTTGCCCCCAAGGTGTGCTCAGGGCACTGGCCCAGAAAGACCAGAAGGAACCTGTGCCATTGCTCTGGCAGAATTCCTGCGTGCCTGGGTCCCACTAGTCCCAGTTACTCCCGGTATTGGCTATTACTTTCATAATAACTAAATATAGTAAAGCTGTTTCCATTTTTAGAAAGAACAATAATTGTCCTCTGTGATGGTCTGGTCCAGGAAGCTACAGCTGCTGCATAGGAAGGAGATACTGCCACCAGCCTCCTGTGCAGCCTCAAGCTCAATAGCTGATAAAATGCCGACAAACTATTATAGACTTAAATTGATCACTTGTTTTTTTGAGCTCCTTTTCTGTGTCCAACAGTGAATTAATCTGTAAAACATATGACTCTCAAGATCTCTATTATGAAGAAAAACTAGTTTAAGAGATTGTCTTTAAATGGGTTCACTGTTACCTTTTTCTGTATTCCACAGTAGTCGTAAATAAATAAAGTGTCTTAGTTAGGGTTTTTATTCCTGCACAAACATCATGACCACAAAGCAAGTTGGGGAGAAAAGGGTTTATTCAGCTTACACTCTCACACTGCTGTGTATCACCAAAGGAGGTCAGGACTGGAACTCAAGCAGGTCAGGAAGCAGGAGCTGATGCAGAGGCCATGGAGGGATGTTGCTTACTGGCTTGCTCAGCTTGCTTTCTTATAGAACCCAAGATTATCAGCCCAGGGATGGCACCACCCACAATGCCCCCCCCCCCACTTGATCATCAACTGAGAAAATGCCCTACATCTGGATCTCATGGAGGCACTTCCCAAACTGAAGCTCCTTTCTCTGTGATAACTCCAGCCTATGTCAAGTTGACACACATAACCAGCCAGTACATAAAGTAAGTGAATGAGCCAAGAGATAAAATGTATCCTATAGTCAAACAGGATTCTTGTGGTGGGAAATAGCTGATTCATTTTAACCTTTTATTATCCATTGTAAAGATTTGTTTCTTGCAAGTGAATTAGAGGATAACAATTGGATTAAATATACTAGTAAGTATGAGAATCACAGACCTATATTTTCCATAAGAGTTTCTGTGCTCACCACCATAACAATGTTTAACAATCATACCTAGTTTCAGCCAACTGAAGATGTGGTAAATCCTTCTGCAAGAATGGTCTCTAAATCCTGTCCACAGTCAATATACATAGCCACAGATCAAGAGCTCTGTGTGAACTCCAAAAGCACACTGAAAGACAAGTTTAGAAGGAGTAGACTGTTCAGGGCATGCAAGAATGCACACACATGCACGTTTAACGAGAACCAGGAAACTGGGACACACCCTTGAAAAAAATCCTGGGTGTCCAATTTTGCAAATGTGCAAATTGCTGGGGGTGGGAGTAAAATACCGCTGAGAATAAAGGGGAATGCAGATCGCAAGGGCTGTGTGGGAAGGAAGAAGGAGTAGGCAGGAAAGGGCATCCAGCAAGTGCTCAA
>LR749701.1:1126246-1216246 GCA_902729485.2 Mus minutoides | reverse complement strand
TGCGCCTTTCCAGTATATTTTCATTTAGCGATAGAGCCAGCAAGCCTCCGTGTATCAGCTCACGGGCATCATCTTTCAGCTTAGAGTGACGGAGGGTTTGTTCCATTATGTCAGTGTTTCCAGGTTTTATTTTCAACTACTTTTCAATACTTGGGATTTAGGTAACATATTCATTTTTTTCAATAACAAATGATACTGGAAAGCATTCATTTCATGTATTTTATTTTGCTCTAGGCAGAGCTTGAGAATAAATTTCGAGAACTTCAATTGCTCCATGCATATGAAGTCTCAGTAGACACTCCCAGGTTCTCCACCCTAGTGGTACATTTTGCATTCGTCCCCACAGGGCATAAGAGAATATAGCTGTAACTCAACAATGGAATAAATTGTAAAGATTATGAACTGTTGCCAAGCACACAGAAGGGAAAGAGTATCCCACATTCATTCTCTCAGTACAGTGCATTTCTCTTACTGCAAGTTAAACTCAAAATATATTAATGCCTTTAGACACATCTGTGAACTACCTGTGTTCCGCCCTCCCCATACTACCAACAGAAGTATCTTTCTCTTTCATTTTAAAGATCTTTATATATTAGAGAGATTGGTAGCTTGTGACAGTTTTGAAATATTAGTACCAATCCAGTGTTTGTCTTTGTGCTTATATTTTTTGCTAGGTGAAAATTATTTCACCTTTATGTATAAACATGCCAGTTCTTATTACATTTACATTTTGCATCATATAAAGTGGCCTTCTAAAGCAAGTTGCCTTCTGTCACGCGCGAAGCATGCTCATTCTGTTCTTCTGCACACTCTGAGAACTTTGCCTAATGTTACCTTTTTTCCAAACAACTGGTAAAGGGCAGTTTCGTCACCACCTAACTAAAGCTGGCCACTGTCTCCAGTGGGTTCAGAGGTCTTCCTTACCGTGTACTAAATCTCCACATGTTGCTAAGGCTATTTCTTTTTTTTTTACAACTTTTATTAGATAATTTCTTCATTTACATTTCAAGTGTTATCCAGAAAGTCCCCTATACCCTCCCCCCTCCGGCCCTGCTCCCCTACCTACCCGCTCCCACATCTTGGCCCTGGCGTTCCCCTGTACTGGGGCATATACAGTCTGCATGACCTAGGGGGCTAAGGCTATTTCTATTCTTTCCTGGTATCTCGTTTTAGTATTTATCTACGTGCTCAAGATGAAAATCTTTCCTCCAAAAGCAGGGTTTAGCATCTGGTAGCCATAGCCCCCTTCCCCTGCTTTCCCGTGGTTGGTTTGTTTTCCCCTTATGAACTTTAGTAATGCCTTAGCCTTGCATTTTATTTTAACAGCTCAACCATGCAACCACAAAGACTACCCAGAGGGTCTGCAGTAACCCAGAGAAGAAGAGAGATCTAGCCTAACCTAGCTTCTCTCTATGTCCACAAGGACATCAGACATGTCAGGAAAGAGGTCATCCCGGAAACTTGTCCCATGGCCCCAGCCACCCCTGCTGTCATGTAGATCATGTGGGTAAGCAATGAACAACTCAACAGAGATTTTTCTAAACTCCTTTCCCATAAAATCATGTGCAAAATGTAATGCCGTTACATTGAGATTCTTAAGAGGAAAATCTCTGTTCTCTGTGGCATCGTAAGGGACAGCTTAGCTTTCTAGAAAATCCTGGTTTTGAAGAGTGCACACAGGCCCAGGGGTAAACTTAACCACTATCAGTTTGCTAAATGGACATAGTACCAAACTTCTCTCTAATAAATTAGCAGAGCTCTCTGACGTCATCGGCAGACGTTGGTTAATGAAGAAACTAGAAATTGGTCAAAGCGCTGAGAACGTGAAGAGCTGCTCTCTGAGCCTCGCAATGGAGGGGGACGGACCAGGGGAGGGCCCTTCCTTTACCTTCCCTTCCTTACTCTTCCTACTGAAAAGGCTTTGTCTTTGTCTTTTTCCTTTTTCTCAGTTTACCCATAGTCTTTCTGACACTTTGACAACAGCTCTGCTCTATTGCTACAGTAATCTCTGTTCCTCCCTTTTCTGTCTTGTACACATATCATTTAATATTGGAGATGACAAAATAGTCACTAAATGTTCCAGAGTGATTGCCTAGAGTCTTTTAATTACTTCGTGGTCATTCAGTTAGAAGACTTTGAGTTGAAGATGTTATTTTCATTGCCTGTGGTTGCAATGATATCTGAGTACCTGTGATCCTGGTACTCAGAAAGCTGACACAGGAGGATTGTGAGTTCAAGGTCATCCTGAGCTTCACCGAAGAGAGCTTGTCTCAAAAAAAAAAAATTAAACAAACAACAATAATAAAATGATATTTCTGCAGTTATTTATTTAGAAAGACACATGATACACCTGATTTTTTTGGATTGTGAGTATATAAAAATTCATAGTAAATTTCCCACCCATAAGAAAACATTAGCATTATTATTTATTTAAATCTCAGTTTTTACAATCTATTATGAATAAACATATCAGTGACATTGATCAGCTTTGTTTCTTTCTTTAATTTTTTTCTCTGCTTTACCTACATCCTCTTTGTTTTTGTGGTGTGTGTGTGTGTGTGTGTGTGTGTGTGTGTGTGTGCGCGTGCATGTGTGGTGCATGACCATGAATATGATCATGTGAGTGAGTGCGGAGGTCAGAGTTTGGCCTTACTCTCTGTAGATAAGAGTTTCTCACTGGAATGAAAGCTCCTCGTTCTGAGTAGCCTGGCTGGCCAGCAAGCTCCTGGGATCTCCCTTCCTCTGTGGGAGGTGTAGGACAACGACACGGATTTACATGCTCATGCCTAGTTTTCCACGTGCTGGGGATCTAAGTGAAGGAACTTGTGCTTGTACATCACTCTTTGTACAGAACCGTTTGCTTATCTTTCCATCTGTTTTCTTTTTAAACCCAAGTCCAGGGGTTGAAATTTATTTTTTTGAACTTGTATAAATATATATATATAATTTTTTTTTCAAATTCCAGGACACACTTGCTTGTCTCTACTCAGTGCTATCTTTTTGAAAATCTTAAGAATCTGGATATTTAATGCTGGAGAGATGGCTTAGCAGTTGAGAGACCTGCCTGCTCTTCCAGAGAATCAGAGTTCCAGTCCCAACACCAACATGGTGGCTTACATCTGTTAACTCCAGTCTCGGGGGATTTGATGCCTTTTTCTGGCCTCCACAGGCACTGCACACACACATTGTGCAGAGACATACATTCAGGCAAGAGTCATACATGTAAATGAAAATAAATAAAATCTCACAAAAAGGAATTTAGATATTTCAATGTTTCATGTTAGAGCACATGATAACAAAATAAAATGTTTTTGTCCTAAATGTAAACTATTATAATCATTGCGGGGAGAGGAGGTAATTTTAGTGTGTGTGTGTGTGTGTGTGTGTGTGTGTAGGGTGAGCACATGTACCATGGTGCATCTCTGGTGGATACAGAGCAACTGGGTTGAGTCAGAGTCAGGTCCCCACTTCTGTCTTTACAGGGTCCCAGGGATCCAGTTCATGTCATCAGACTGTCATCCTCAGGCAGTAAGTACCTTTATGTGCTGGACCATCCTGCCTCGTAGTTGTTTTTAATTGGCACACCCATTAGCTATTGGACATTTATTCTTGCTGAACGCTGCATCTCCATGAACATTACTAAGATTTTAGTTGCATATACTTCATGTTGCCCAGTCTGACTTTAGTCTTTCTTTCCTCCCTGAGAAAGCATACTTGAAAGAAAGGAAAGCAATGACATCACTGGGACACTTTACGCCTCCAGTGTGCATGCTTTTAAGGTATACCACTTACAGTGCTACAACTTTCACTATCAGTCGTGAATTACTTGCAACACACTTCCTGTGCTGAGGAACATCACAGGGCTTTCTCCCAGCTCCCTGACTCCACATCCCTCCCCAATCAGCCCTTCCTTTACAGTCAAAAATCAACTCCAGGCTGGACTTGAATTAGAAGGAAATCAGTAACTTATCACATCTGATGATCCAATCCTCTGTCTTGAAGAATTTCTTTTGAATAATTTGGGTACCTCTCCAAATCCACTGCTTGGCTCAGAAGTCTGGAACATTCTCCCAGTCATAGAACTAGTGATATGCTGTGAATATTTAGCATGTGTCTGAACTATTTAAATAAATGATAACAACATTGAATGACACCTATAGAGTAGTAAATAAATAAACGTTTTATTTATTGACCTTTTAAAATAAGTTAATCTAACACCAACTGAAGTTAAACAAAGTTATTTATAAAAAAGTGTTTGGAAGATCCTTAACAATGAATAGTAAACTAAAACCTTTAAATCAGTAGACAATGCACTCAGTGGTGAGAGCACCAGGGATACCTGGACGGGAGGGAAAAGAAAGGGAGAAGGGGAAGAGAAGGGAAGGGAAAGGAGGGGAGGGGAGAAGAGGGAAAGGGAAGAGGAGGGGAGGGGAGAGAAAGGGGAAGGAAAGGGGAAGAGAAGAGAGGGAAAGGGGAGAGAAGGGAGGAGTTGGAGAGGGAAGGAGAGGGAAGAGGAGGGAAGAGAGAAGGGAAGGAGAGGGAAACAGGAAAAGAAGGGAAGGGAAGGGAAGGGAAAGGAAGGGGAGAGACGGGAAGGTGAAGGAATGGGAGAAGGGAAAGGAGAGGGAAGAGGAGGGAAGAAGAGGGAAGGGGAGGGGAGGGAAAAGGAAACAGAAAAGGAAGTAGAAAGGCAAAGAAAAAGAGAAAGGCAAAGAGGAGGAAAAGAAAACCAGAAAGTTATGGGCATAGGGAAGTTTTAGAATCTAAACAAGCTATCCATCCACAGCTGTTCTTTCAGTATGAACATCATGTCTAAACTAAATTCTTTTTAATTGTTAGCAAGATGTTTAGAATAACTTTTAATTCCCCAACTACTTATAATTTCTGTGATGTAGTACATTAAATAAAAGCCAACATGCATCTTACACAAAATATACTTTATCGGAACTTGCTTCTCAGAATATTTCAGAACTCCTGACGCAACTTCAGAAATCTATCTTATGCCTCAAAAATCTTCACAGTACAGGGAAAAATGGAGTTCGGTGTAATGGATTCTTCTACAATGACCCCAATGTGCACCTGTAATTCAGAACATTGGCAAGATTTCCAGCCACACCAGGAATGTTACGAGAACCTAGAGGGTGGATGAGAGTATATGTAGATAAGAGTAACAGTAACCAGGACAGAGCAGTCGTTTCTCCAGGGGCGGCCACATGAGAGATACCCAGCCAGCCAGGCCAGGTATGGTATAGAACAGTGTGGCAGAGGCAGTTGCTTTTTTAGCTTGGGCTAGACTGTAACAGGCAGTGACAGTGTCCTGCCTGTAGTGACTGAGCAAACTTCAGTTATTTTAAAGCCCTCAGTCTTCTTGGCAGAGGACTTGATCTTGTTCGTGGACTGCTGCCACTGGACTCCAGCACACGTCACAGGAATCGACACGCCTCTTGAGAGTCCATGCTGCCTCACTGAGATAGTATACCGATGGGCAGAAGACTGCAGTCACGTCCTTTTGGGTGATACTGTGACTCTGCTGGTGTGTTTAATCAGGAGTCAGTGGAGAATCCCTCAATTGGTGGATAACAGTAGAGTGTCCTGAAGAGAAGCTGCTCCTTGGTCATCTTTGGCTGCCTGGCATCATGGTGCCAAGGAACTTCCAGGTGAGACGCTCCTCCACACATCTGGAACTGGAGACGCACCATGTAGCATTCACTGCTTCCAGCCAGGATGTCTTCCTGACCTCTCTTCCTCATCAGAGCCTGTCCATCTTCCCAAGAGGCTGGACAAACTCAGGAATAATTTTGGCAGGTTTATCCTGGCAGGAGCCTCCATAACACAGACAAAAGGGCATGCAGAAGGGCGGCACGCAGAACAAAGCACTCCGGGCCCCCTGTGGAGCGGTTCACCGAACAGCACTTGAAGTTCATCACCACATCCGGCTACACTCAGTCCTCCCTGGAAAATGTCCGTCATGACTCATTTAAGTGCCGAATCCATTTTCTTGCCAGTTTTCGGGTTTAAGCTCAGACCAGCCTGCTAAGAACCAGCTTCTCTCCTTCGGACCAACCATCAAGGACCAGTCTTGGTTAGCAGCAGTTCGTTCCAGAAGTGGTGTATAAGATGGGTAAGGACTGATGCTGGTGCCATGGCCACATCCCATCAGAGTCTGATGACACAGACAAGGGCATCTCGGTCCGAGGCCATTCTCAGAGTTCGGTGGACGTTTCTCCCCCTCACATCTGTATTCAGCCACACCATGACCAGATGTTTCTTTCATAATCAGAACAGAACTGCTGGTAAAGGCTAGCTCTTTCCCACGGTTCATGACCACGCTTGTGCTGAGGTAGCCTTGTCTCCTGAGTAGCTCCAGCCTGGGTAAGTAAGGGTGTCAGTCCTCCAAAAAACTTGGCTGCAGACTACGCTGTGCCTTTCATTAATCCTTGTAGCCACACTACCTCTTGTAATGAGTACACTACTTGTGAAAAGACTTTTTAAAAACTAAATAGTATTATGAAGTCTTTCTTCTGTGTGTTTGTGGGCCTCCTTCAATTTCCCTGTTTTTGTTTTTGCTTTTTTTTTTAACCAAAAAATAAAATAAAATGAATCCATCAACACTTCCCTTTCAAAATCTTAAAGCATTGTTTTATGACATCGTCTTTCAGTCCGTTTATGTGGTTCGTTACTGTGCTGGCATTTTCTTAATTAGCGATTGTTGAGGGAGGGCCCATGTACCACGCCTGGGCCCGTGGTGCTATAAGAAAGCAGGCTGAAGAAGCCACCAGGAGCAAGCCAGTCCGCAGCATTCCTCCTTAGTCTCTTCATCAGCTCCTGCCTCCAGGTTACTGACCTGTGTGAGTTCCCGTTCAGACTTCCTTTGGTAATTAACTGTGATGTGGAAGCTTACATCAGATAAACCCTTTCCTCACTGAGTTGGTTTACTTATGCTGCTCCATCACTTAGGATGCAATAAAACCCTGGATAAAAAAAAAAATTGTTATTGACTTGCATGCGTTGAACTACTCCTGCGTCACAGGGATAAAGCCAATGCAGCCATGGAGAGTGATATTTTTGATGTATGTCTACACTTGGTTTGCAAGCATTTTACTGAGGATTTTTTAATCTATGTTCGCCAGGGCTATTGGCCTCTTTCTCTTTGTGGCTTGCCTGATGGCTCGCTATCTTTTCTGCTTGACAATATCATTCCTTTTATCGCTGTGTCTTTCCCTGGTTCGGTGTCAGCATGAAACTGGCTGTCAGAAAGACCTGGAGAGTGCTCCTCCCGTTTGTGTATTGTTGTTGTTGTTGTTGTTGTTGCTGTTTCTTTCTTGCTTTCCTTTGACCCATTCATCATAAAATGATAAACGAGGTGTCTAATCTCTAGTCCCAGGGAACCAGATGCACACCATTATCCTCTGAGGGCATTGGGTACACATGTGGTCCCCAAATATATATTCAGGAAAAACACAGATCTGTATAAAAATTTTAAAAATTAAAATAAAGGAGGAAACCACTATATCTCAACAACAACAGCAAATCAACCTCAAAGGCCTTTGCTCTACCCAGAGAATAAATAATACACTGAAGACAGCTGAGTTTAGAGAAAGTCCTTTGGCTGCTGTGTATCTTCTGGCCTTTAAGGGAGGAATTTTAAAGGATGAAGAAAGAAAATGGCAGTGAGATTAAGAGAAGAAAATGAAAGAAAGCAAAGAGGTTGTTCTTAAACTAACACATAATGAGACCCATCCAGTCCATCAACTGTGTTAAGTATAGCCGCTAATTCTATAGAAATCTTGTGTTTGCTATGATCTTTTTGTACTAAATTTGAATGATATCTAACTGTAAGTGAGGAGAGAAAAACTATTTCTAGACACAAAAGTTCATTAGAATCTCACATGGACACACCAGGCAACAGCAGCAAATGCTCACAGTAAACCTCCAAACGCACTTGGAACAGCCTTGGCCGGTTACGCTAATGTTCTTTCACTGTTCAGAATAGTCTCTCTTCATAAATGTAGACTTTACCTGCCGTGAATATTTTCTTGTCAATTTATTTTAGGAACTGGATGTCCCTAAAACTGTGACAAGCTTCTTAAGTACCACTGGAAAATTCTTTATACAGACACCATCCGGGTAATAAAAATCGGGACCATTTGTTGTTTTAGTTGAGACATTTCCCAACTAAAAAAATTTTAATCCCATCAAAAAATACCCCATTGGTGATCCTCACAGATCACATGGAAGTCTGTCCAAAAGTCACCCAACAGAGGCTCCACGGTGGCCTTAGCTCCTGCACTTCTTTCTTCACGTTCATCTCGCCTGCAAAGTCTCATCCATAATACTCCGCCCTACAGCCATCGCTTTTAAGATTCACCTGGGAGTCCACACTTGACCTAGAGCATAGCAGCAACCTCTCCCCATCATCTTTGTGCCTCCGGGTCCAGAGCTCCCCTATACTCTGTGACCTGGGTGACAGGGTCTCAAATTGGATATATGTCTCTTTTGACAAATCGTCTTCCCAAAGGGGGTCTGATGTGCATTGCAGTTTGCAGACTTTATATAATAAGAAACAAATTAGGGGCACGACGATAACACAGGCAGTACTGGTCACCACGAGGAGCAATGACCACTGTGAGCCACGCCCCTCTACTCTGTTGGTAGAAAAGGTGATACACAGATCCTCCCGGGGACCCACTCCTTTTGGATAGACACATGCTACATACTGACTGCTGGGCTCCAGGCCATTTATGGTGGCCTGGTTCTTGCCATAGTCGTCTGCATTCACTAACAGCAGGTCCTTCTCACCGTACTTAGAATACAGCACAGTCACAGCGGACTCTTGTGTGCTGCTGCTGCTGCTGCTGCTGCTGCTGTTCCACGTCAGAGTCACACTCACGCCGGTTTCACGGGCCACCCTGAGATCTTTGATAGTGACATTTGTTTCCGTTGGCGCTGCCTGATCCAACAACGCCAACTCTTCTTTCTTACTTGCGCTGAGCGGAGGAAACTTCCTTCCGTTCTTCTCGATCTTCGCGTTGCTTTTCCCACTGGGGAGGAGCATGGGTGGCTGGTAGCTGGTCCCGGTGGTGCTTCCTGAGATGCTGGTTTTTACACTGGTGGTGGCAGAAGCAGCTGAGAAGATGGGAGTCAAGGAGGAGGGAGGAGGGGACAACATAGATGTAGAGAGAGCAGCTGAGGGGGTGGGGTAGGAGGAAGCGGAAGTGAGGCCAGGTGATAACCAGGATTTAGATGGAGGTGTTGATCCTCCTAATCCCGGCTGGGGATGCTGCTCAGGGTGCTCTCCAGGGCTTCTTTCTGAACTGTCTGGTGATAGAGTGGTCGTAACACCACCAACAACTGTCACAGTAACCACAGCTTCCGACATCCCTGCCAGATTTTTGGCTTTACATCTGTAATCCCCAGCATCCTTGTAGGAGATGCCCGGCAAGCTTATGATGGACCATCTGACTCCTTCTCCTGGAGACTCCTGAATTACTAGAAGAAAACAAATGTGTACACATGAGGTCTGGGACCTGCCAAGTACTGCGAAGTCTGCCTGTTTAAAAAGAACCATTTAAAAGGGGTTAGTGGCATCAGCGGAGGGGGTGGGGGACCAGGAGATCTGGGCCACAGTAAACTTTTGTCTCCCAAGCAGCACGAACTTGTGTACAGGGTGACTGGTGCGCACAGACCCGTGCCTCTGCGTTTGTCAAACAAGAGGATGAGAAAAACTAATCTTAAAAGCTCCCTCTCAGTTTTGATTGTGGCTCTATAAAATGTTTATTGTAAGACTTAACTCTTTCTCAAAAAAATTTTTTTTGCTGTAATTAAATGCCATACTTAGAAGAAACTAAATGTCATTTTTCTGACATAGAGGAGTTATGACTTTTATTCTAAATCATTTATCTCATATTAAACCCAGATAAATTAGAAAATTATAAGCTCCCTGTTTACAGAGTAACATATAAAATATGTAGAAAATTGCCATATTTCTTTGCTAAACATTACTTTTTTTTTTATCTGAACTCAGACAGAAGGTTCCTAAGGAATAGTATTACAGAAAGCAGGGTGACACCAGCCCAGATGTGAACTTAAACTTTAGGAGCTTAAACTGTGGATTGCCTGCCAGCAATCTATAGGAATATTAGACATTCACTTCTTTATTCCATCAAGTTTAATTTTTTAAACCTCAATTTTAGTTTCATTTTGAAGAGTCCCAAAACTATATCCTTCTGGTTATGAGGAGATCTCTGCTTAACTGGGCCAAAGCCTGGGCTTGATCTTCTCAGGCTTTAAAAAAAATCTAAATAATATTTCTAAAAGTATCTTTGTCCCGCGGTAAGTTCTCAGTGTATTTAAATAGTTGTTCAAAAGTTGTGTGCAAGAGTTTGAACATGTGTCTTAGGTTTTACAGTTTAAAACGAGGGAATGCAAGATAACTGCACAAGACAAAAGTCTCAATGGCAAGCATGTATTTATGTCACACAAAATATTTACCTGAGCAAAGAAAATGACTTGATTATCTAATTATTTTTCTAGGTATTTATATAAAAGGAGATAATATTAATCAATAAAATGCACTGTTGAAATCCTTTGCGTCCTTAGAACTAAGAATATAATACAGAAAGCCCTGGGTTTTATTCCAACCATTGAAACAAACTTTTCTTTGAATTTGTAGCAGAAGGTGTAACTTGGTAGAGCACATGCCTAGCGTGCACAAGAAGGCCCTGGGCTCCATTACCACCACCAAAAACAAAAAGACAGGACTACAACCCGTGTCCCTGCATCCAGTGATCTTTGTGTCATTACGAATTAACTAGCCATTTAAATTTGCACAAAAACATGAGATGCAGGCCAGATTTTTGTAAACTTGTTTCATGTCCGAATCCTAACTGTACCTGTATAGTTAACTGTGGAGCTGTCCGACCTGGCCCACGTCAGCTGTGGGGTGGGGTAGCCCTTGGCATCACACCTCAGCAGGACATTACTGCCCAGAGGAGATGTGATTTTGGTAGCTGACATCATCACCGACGGCTTCAGACACTTTTCCAACTCTACCCTCTGGAACAAGATTCCTTGGAAGCGCTCGGGTTCACTGCAGACCATCAGAGGATCAAGAAGAACGACAGCGTGGTCAGTGACTTTCGACAGCTCGATCACCTTGGCAATGTGACAGTCACAGAACCAAGGGTTGTCCTGTAAACCTAAAGCACAGAAAGAAAAGGGACAGTAAGAGTCAACCTGAGAGGTAAGTTTGCAGCACAGCTTGTCTTGTGACAGAAGGTTGCCACATTATCTTTCTCATAAATGAAGAGGGGGGGGGGGAAGAAATACAGTCACCGGCATGTCAAATCCAGCAATCTCAATGAGCATATCCCCTTCTAGTTGTCAATACTCAACCCTAGTACTTCCTCCACTCTATATACTTGCTCTGGGTTTGGCTTATTGCTTCTCTTGTGTTAATTTGGTTCCCAAATTACATGGGAATTCACACATCTGTGTGTGAGGCACTGAGAGGCCCTGCCCCCAGCTGGTTCTAACTGGTAAATAAAGTTGCCCGAGGCTAGTGGCTGGGAGACAGAGGCAGGACTTTAGATTTCCTGGGCAAGGGAACAATGGAAGAAGAGGATTTAGAATCACCATGCCAGAAAAGGACAGATAGGATGGAGAAGACAGAGAATCAGCCATGTAAGGGCCGGGGAAGAGCAGCCCCAGAGACCTCTCACAGGCCTAGGTCTGGGTAGCAAAGGTGGAATATAGGTTTTAGTAAGTAATGATTCAGGAGTATTGGAGGGAGGGTATTAGTTATGTGGATATTTGAGAGTGGCCCAGCCACTGTGTTCCTCTTGCGCGCGCGCGCGTGTGTGTGTGTGTGTGTGTGTGTGTGTGTGTGTGTGTGTGTGTGTGTCTGTGTGTGTGTGTGTGTGTGTATAAATGTGTGTCTTTCATTGGAGAATACAGAGTACTTTGGTGTGTGGTGAGGAATGCAGGTTACTGCCAGCGGGCAATTTGAGTAGAGCTAATTAATTAATTAATTAATGCTTCATATACTAACCTTTATTCTCATTTAATCCCAACAGTCCTGTGAGAAAGGTGGAATTTGTTATTATTTCCATTTTAGAGGTCAAGAAGCTGAAGCACAAAAGGGCTGAAACCTTGACCAACATCACATAGCTAGCATTGGAGCACATATGTGTGTGTGTGTGTGTGTGTGTGTGTGTGTGTGTGTTTACTTATTCACTTATATCTCACTCACTGCACCCCTCCTAGCCATTGAACCCAGGTACCACAGAATGCCATAAGTACAGGATAGAGACACATAGTCCTGGAGTGCTCAGGGACTACCTTCCAGCCCATCACAGGGTGCTAAGAGCTGCCTAGCACAGTCTAGAATGTGTCATGGGTTTGTGTAATTGAAAGACAAATTGAGATAAAATGAGGTCTGTGGAAACAGCCAGCAATTGGAAGAGATATGACCAGAAAGTGACTTTGCATGGATGCCATATGTGGTGGCCACCAAGGTGATATGCTGAATCTCAGCACAAGAGGGGACCGGCAGCAAGCTGCATACAGACTGAAGGTTTCCAACTGTGAGTACCTCCGTATCTACCTCAGCTTCAGGGACTGTGAGCTGACATCATTTGATCCTCCAGGAGCCTGTCATTGAGAGCTTAAAGGAAAGTGATTTACAGTTCCCAGAAAAGAAAAGAAAGATCCTTGCCGTGGAATGGCAGAAATGTTAGTGGCATTGTCTGGGTAAGTGTGAGGAGTAGAACGCATGCTTATGTTGCAGAATGTTCTCTACTTTAGGGAATACCCATTCAGAACACAGAGCGGATGCTGGGGACAGAGCTTCTTGCTACTAACAGAGGCTGAAGCTGAAGAGCCATTCAATGCGAAATAACCAAAGATGTTGGGCTCATGTCCAGCCTCTTCAAAATTCCCAGACGAAGAAAGGCATTTACAGCAAGACAGCCCATGGTAAGACTCTGAAAGTCTTGGAGGGACCAAAGGTGGTTCTCTAGACTATGTAGTCGGGCAAGTGTCTCTCTAGAGATGCTGCGCTCTAACCAACAGCTTCCCTGCAAGCTTGAGGCAAGGGCTGGCCTTGGAGATTTGTAGTTACAGCTTTTGCTGATGGCCTGGGAGCTGAGCTGAGAAGAAAACGGAGAACTGTGGTTTAAGGAATTCTAACAGTACTAGACGCAGAGCTGCCTGTTTGTAAGGCAAATATTCTCTCTTCTGCCTGCCTGTACTGTAACGGCAGGTCACGGGAGCTCATTTTCCTGCCAGGACTGGTTACTTTTTAATCTCCTATTTAAGAAGTTTGTTTTTCTCCTATGAGTAACCTTGAATCCTTTCCTCTTACATTAAATCCTGTGAATCTATGACTAGTTTTCTAATTAATGCTAATTTGTACTCTTTGCTTTAGAATATTGGTTCCTTCATCTGGTTACAGACTTCTTGATTTATTGTTTTTGTTTTTCTTTCTTTCTTATATTGAATAACTAAATGTGGTTATGAAACCTAGTATCTAGGCTGAAATTCCAATTCTAGAAAGCGCCACAACATCAGATAGATGCTACAAACTCTTCTAGAATGTATATAAGGGCAGATACTCTGCCACAGATTTACATAAATGTTAATTTACTAATCCTTGTAAACTACCTGACAAAGGGTAATTTGTGATAAAAAATATCTGTAAACTTTAACCGTCCTTCCTAAACATAATAAACCCATTATTGATATAGTCAAAGTTTCAAATTATGAGTAAGCAATAAATAACACAGAAATGTCATTGGTATACACAGGTTCCCTCTTCTCTAGTCCACACTTTTCTTGCTATTGGCAGAGGTTAAACTGTAAGATCAGCACATCCCGAACAGCCAATGAATGCAATCGAGTTTCAACCTTCCTTCCTTCCTAGATGGCTGGATATTTATTCACAGTTGTGAACACCAGCTGGTTTGACATACTAAGTGCGGGTTTAAATACGGTGTGGAAGATGAACTGAGATGGGGAGGACATGGCGCCTTCACCAGCCCTACCATGCATGGGTTCCAAATAGCACTGGGAAGCCCGACGGAGCAGCCTTCTGAGTCCCTACTTCCTCATCTTCTCTCTGAGGAGAAAACTGAGAAATCTCCAGAGTCCCTCGCTCCAGAAATAACATTTTGTCAGTCTATAAAATAACAATAATAATCACAGATTGGAGGAAATTTAAGGTTGATCAGCAAATTAGCCCAACAATCAGTTACCATCAGTCCAAAGCAGAATAGTATGGTAGAGTGCCTGATCTGTAACATTTTTAATCTCTCAGTTGAGGTATGAAAGGTGCCTATTCATAAAAAACACCTTGGGCCAGGTGAGGTGGTATATACTTTTAATCCCAGTACTCAGGAAGTAAAGGAAGACAGCTCTCACTATGAGTTCAACACTAGCCTGGTCTATATAGCAAGTTCTAGGCCAGCCAGGGCTAAACAGTGGGACCCTGTCTCTAACTAATAAATTAGTTTTAGTAAATGTTGGCTAAGTGATTCACTAGATTTAAAGTAAACAGAGCAGGCCTCTCAGGACAGAGCTTGGCAATCATGGAGTAAGATACTCCAAATTCTAAGAGCAGATATCCGCCAACCTAGTCGTGATGCCCAGCAAAGCTGCCTCTTAAAACTGACAGGTGAATAGACCTTCCAAGTTAAACACATACACGATTTACAACCACTGAGCAGAAGACATTTGAAGAAATCCTAACCATATAATATGAGAAAAGGAACCCACACACATGAGAGACAGGAAAGAATAAACTTAACTAGAGGAAAGGATATTTAAAACAAAATTAAACATTATGATTTGGCAAACCAGAAAAAAAAATCTCTAAAACAGTGGTTCTTGATGTGTGGACCATGATCTCTTTAACAAACTCTACCTCCAAACACATTTACAGTTATGAATTAGAAGCAAAAATAATTTTATAGTTGGGGGGTCACCACAACATGAAGAACTGTATTAAAGGTCACAGAATTAGGAAGGTTGAGAACCACCGTTCTAAAATAATCCTTCTGCATTGACCTGTACAAATACCATTCCAAAGCAGACCTTTCATATAAGACCTGAAACTATGAATCTACCAGAGGAAACATGTTAAGATACAGGCATAAACAATGAATTTCCGAATAAAATTCCAACACCTCAAAATGTAATAGCAAGAATTGGCAAATGGATTGCCTCAAAGTAAAAGGCTCTGCACAGCACAGGAAGTAACTAGCAACAGAAGACAGCCAGCTGGCAGCATGAGGGAAGATCCTACCCAGTCACAGACAACCAGCTGGCAGCATGAGGGAAGATCCTACCCAGTCACAGACAGCCAGCTGGCAGCATGAGGGAAGATCCTACCCAGTCACAGACAACCAGCTGGCAGCATGAGGGAAGATCCTACCCAGTCACAGACAACCAGCTGGCAGCATGAGGGAAGATCCTACCCAGTCACAGACAACCAGCTGGCAGCATGAGGGAAGATCCTACCCAGTCACAGACAACCAGCTGGCAGCATGAGGGAAGATCCTACCCAGTCACTTACCCAACATGGGATTAAAAACCAGATCTCATGAAGAACTCAAAGACTTAAACAGCACAAGCTCAGATAATCTGGTAAATAAACCAGCAAATGATCTGAACAGATGATTTTCAAAGAAGTATAAATGGTCAATAAACATACAAAAAATATGTAATAGCCTTAGTCGTCACAGAAATGCAGATTGAAATGGATATTCCATCTCACTGCAGTCAGAATGGCTAACATTAAGAAGCCAAAGAACTTAAGATGTAGCCCTGGTAATGGAAGCCTTGCCTAACTTATCCATGCTTGTCACCCCAAGTTCAATTCCCGGTATGAGGAATGATGGAAGGAAAGACATGAGGGAGAAAGGGAGGCGAGGGGAGGTGGTTTGAATTGAAACAGCCCCATAGACTCATGTGTTTGAATGCCTGACCTATACAAAGTGGCGCTATTAGGAGGTGTGGCCTTATTGGAGTGGGTGTGGCCATCATGGAAGAAATGTGTCACTGTTGAGGTAGGTTTTGAAGTATTCTATGTTCAAGCTGTGCCCAACAGATCAAAGTCATCATTTTCTATAATAGTTAATATGTGCAGACTATTTTCCTTGGAAGATTCCTTGATTGGTAACACTGGATTTTTTTTTTCACTAACACTTTTCCATGTGTCAAGTACTACAAAAGCACCAAAATTTTACTCCAATTCCAGATGAGTTTGTCCAGGATTTTATATTTTTCCGCACTGGGAACCAAGCTTGAAAAACCTCAGTCCTGGCCAAGCCAGCCTGCCTAGGTTGTATGGGTCTTTGACCAGAGCAGGAATGAAAATCACAACCGTAGAGGAAATGACTATCTTTGTTATACTGGCAGTGAACACACCCAACTTGTGCTCTGGGAGGAGTCTTATCTCTAACATACTAAGATTTTTCTTTAACGAAAATCTTCACCAACATAGTGCAGAATAGACGGGAGCATCCATCGCTCCTCACCTGTGCTCGCAGACATCCGGAAAGTGGAGCCCAGGAAACTGCTGGATAAGAACACTAGACAGCCTCAGGATCTCACCGCAGCGTGAGGTGAGTAAGGGCAGAGTGGTCCTTCTTCTCAAGAAAGGAAGTCTAAGGGTACCCAACTGGGCAGGCAGGATTTGAACTCGAGTGTCTGGATCTTAAAGCATCCATCAGGCTACCTTGCTGTGACTCACACCACACTCAGCTCTTTGCCACCTTGGGAAGATGATGATTTTTTTTTTTTCTAATCCCACACCAGAGGAGGCTAAAGCACAAAGAGATTACCTCTTTGATTTCTTAAGTCTCTTAGAGTCCTGACTAACCCCACATTTCTTTAGCCTCCTAATCTAGTAAGCCTTCTAGCACAGAGTTCATCTCTGTCACCTAAAAGCATCCACACCATTGGGTGGTGGCTCTAAGTGTTATTATCTGTAAGTAACATTTTGAAAGCAGCAACAGCTGTCTAAAGTACAAGCATCTATAAAGGGAAACATTCAAGAATTAGAATATTAACAGTTTCATCCATACTTTAAAACAATTATTAAAATGTGTCAGCTATGAAAAAATTAAAACTCAGTCCTCCTGGTTATATAAAAAAGTTACACAAACCAAGAGGAAAGATTTTTTTTTTAATTCCTCAAAAACATGAAGCCTATTTGTTCCAATCTTGAAATGTCTAAGGTCAAAGGTGCAGATTTTAAGATGGGAATTAAAAATAGTTATACGAGAACCAACCAAGTCCATGGTTCACCTGGTGTTTTTCCTCATGGGGACAAAGGTACAAAAAGTTGCTAAGGTTAAACTATTACTTACATTCTTTGGAGGAAATATACAAGCCATAGTCAGGGTGATTTACATTAATTTCTTCATGACTGTTCTTGAATAGGGGCACTGAGTGCTGCTTTACCCCTTCTCAGAGAGAAATTCAGTATTGCTCATGCATCAGAATCATTGGGTTAAGTTGGCTATTTCTGTGTGCATTTGGAAAGTCAGAAACAGATCCTTGTACAAAGCTTATTATGTAACCTGTAACCCTTCAAAGCAAGGATGAGACCTCGCTTAGCTTGGTGGAGACTGCGGTGTGCGATGGGAAAGGGAAGCCTCTTCAACAAATGATGTCCTGCCTGGTGGAGACTGTGGTGTGCGATAGGGAAGGGAAGCCTCTTCAACAAATGATGTCCTGCCTGGTGGAGACTGTGGTGTGTGATGGGAAAGGGAAGCCTCTTCAACAAATGATGTCCTGCCTGGTGGAGACTGTGGTGTGCGATGGGAAAGGGAAGCCTCTTCAACAAATGATGTCCTGCCTTGCACTTTTGCAGAGACTCTTTTGAGGTGAGTCGTAGTTATAAGCAGGGAAAATAAGGACATAATGCTAAAAACTGAATTTAAAAGACTCGGCCTATAAGGAAGCTGAGTCTCTCTGTAATCTTGTGGTGCGGAGATCTTTTTTTAAATGGATTCCAGGAAGCTCTAAGAGTAAAATAGTAAGTCACCTGCCATCAAATTTTAAATATTTCTTACCAAATACACTATGTAGAAGTAAATTGGTCCGCCAGAATCAAAGTGTTTATAATTCAGAGAGTTGATTAAAGAGATATATCCAGGAGTAAAAAACCAATGGAAAATGACCTTTCAAAACAGGCAAAATACCTGGGCAGATAGTTCGTGACTGGGGAGAAAAAAACAGTAACCTGGCTGACATCATTAGTCACTAAGGCTACAAAATGATTCAGCTACTTGATTGGTCTGCTGACTCCCCAGAAGGGCTGAAATGAAGGCTCAAAAATCATGAAGTATTCAGGAGGACACAGAACAACCAGGCTGTCACACAGGGTCAGGCCAAGGCACAATCCTATTTTGGAAAACGAGCAGTTTCTTTCAAACTTACATACCCAGCCATTCTTTAACACAGCAGTGTTGACCTTAGGAACTTATGCAAGAGAAATAAAATATACACCGCATACACCATACATTACATAGAAATGGATAAAACCATTATGTGGGAGTATTTAACTTTGTATGAGCGTATTGAAATTCATAAAAGCCCGGAACTGGAAAGAGTGAAGGTGCCTAATGAGAGAGAGGCTGAACAGCTGGTTCATACAGTGACATTCTGCAATATGGCACCGCTGACAGGTGACACAAATGTCAGCCTCAGAACATGCTGCTGACTGACAGGAGCCAGGCGCCAGCTAGCATGTATGTTGCAGGACTCGCCATTCCTATAGCATGCTAGGGCAGGAGCTGCAAATCAACATAGCGGCACCACAGTATGAGACACCATCTTGTGTCACCAGCACAGGAGATCAAAAGCACGGCCATTTGAAGTGATGGAATGAATATCCTCCATCTTGATGACGGTATCATTTTCAAGGGCATGCTTTGGTAAGAATTTACCGAATTGGATACTTCAGATCTTGCATTTCACAATGTACAAAGTATGTGTTGGTCCCTCCATTAAAACAAAACATATAAAAAAAACAAACGACGTCTTTGGAGATAAACGATAAATTTCAGACTTGCTTCTGCCTCCTTCCCTGCTATAAAAGAGGGGGGTGATAATTATAGACCCTCGCCCCAGGCTGTTGTGACCTGGCAAGAAGTCAGGGTGTATCCATAGATTTTGGGAAATGGTTGTTGAACTAAATTAATGCCTTTGGAGAATTCTGTGAAAACATTTGAGCTGCCACTGCCCTTGGGGCAAATTCCACTATGTTTACAAGTGAGCAAATTTGGGTACCAATTAAAGAAAAAAAAACACCGAGTAAATATCTGGTACTCTCTCCAACTATTCGGGTTTTCCCTCTGAGGTTAAACAGTAGATGTCCTTACATATGTGCCCGTGTAAAAATCTGTAAATCTATCAGTATTATAATTTTAAACTTGAACTCCATGACTCTAGTTTGGGGATTTATCTATATATTAAAATGTTCTACGTTGGTGTTCTTACTCACCTAGATCAGAGAGCAACTCAAAGTTTGTCCCTCCTTCTTCTCTTTTAGTTAAAGACACAATATGAAAAGGTCATCCAAGCAAGCAAACATTCCACATCACTTCACAGAGAAATGGGAGCGGGTATGATCTTGAGTCCACCAGACCTAGGCTCCTACCTGAGATCTAGCTACCCCACTGTGTGGTGAGTGAATCAGAGCGAATGGCTTGATTGTGCCTTCTGTCTTTATCTGTAATATATTATAAAATGGTCCTTACCACAATTATCACCCAAGACCGGAAGAATGGGCATATGTAGAATCTCCAACTTTTCTTTTTTCCAAGACGGGGTTTTTCTGTATAGCCCTGGCTCTCCTGGAACTCTCTCTGTAGAGAGATTTAATAAAAGCCGTGGTACCCTGTCCATGACTGAAGGACCGAGTAAGAGGTTGAAAACAGGACAGAGCAGCAGAGTGTAGCTGTGTGTACCTTGGTGTGATCATGTGAGTGAGGCAGGCTGGTAAACTCTCCCAGATCAAGAGCAGCTTTCTCCACGTGCTTTCTACATGCTCACATGCACATACATGTGCTCACATGCACTTACGTGTGCTCACATGTACATCCATTATATATTACAGGAAACACAGATTAGCAGGTGTAGATTAACTGAATTTAGAGGGTAGCTCTGTGACATATGCTTATATATTTAGCAGGTGCAAGGCCCCAGGTTAGATTCCCCCCTCTCTCTTTCACACACACACACACACACACACACACACACACACACACACACCCTTAAAACTATGCATGGCAAGGTACCTAAACATAAGATACCCAGAAGCTTTCAAACTTACCAAGAATAATTCTTCTCGGTGGAAAATCTGGGCTTCTAGAAGGCGTCACGGTTAAATGAGACCAGCTGTCTAGGAAATCTGGTGGCAGTGTGGTCAGTCTGTTGCTCGACAAATCCAAGCAGGTGAGGTTCCTCAGATAGCTGACTGCCTCATTTGGCACACTGGCTATTTTGTTATTGTGTAAGTCCAGCGTCCTCAGGTGGGGCATGTCCAGCAGAGACACCCAAGGGAAAGCGGTCAGAGAATTCCCACCCAAACGCAGTTCGTGTAGCTGCTTCAGGTTATAGAAGCTACTGGTTTCTATGCTGGCCACTGAGTTGTACGTCAGCCAGAGGTACTGCAGCTCCACCAGGTAGTAGAAGGCCTCGGCAGGGAGCCTGTGGACTACAGTCTTCTCTATGCGAAGCTTCACAGTATCCACGGGGAAGTTTGCCGGAACTTCATTCATATCCAGGTCGTTACACAACACTAACCTGTCATCATAAGAGCAACGCAAGAAGATCTACTCTCGGTGACTCGGTTTAAAATAAACCCTCACGTGAAACATGCATGTCTTTCTTTCTTTTTTTAAGATTTCTCTTTTTTTAGGATTTATTTATTTATTTGATGTATATGAGTACACTGTATCTGTTCAGATGGTTGTGAGCCTTCATGTGGATGTTGGGAATTGAATTTAGGACCTCTGTTCGCTCTGGTTAACCCCACTCGCTCTGGCCCAAGATTTATTTATTATTATACATAGGTACACTGTAGCTGACTTCAGACACACCAGAAGAGGGAGTCAGATCTCATTACGGGTGGTTGTGAGCCACCATGTGGTTGCTGGGATTTGAACTCAGGACCTTCGGAAGAGCAGTCAGTGCTCTTACCCGCTGAGCCATCTTGCCAGCCTGTGCATGTCTTTCATTCCCTACTGGCTTTTACATAATATATGTTTAGCCTGGAATACCTGTTTATCAATAATGTTAATATTATGTCATCACTACCACCACCATCATCACCATCACCACCATCATCTTCTCCTTCCTCACCATTACCATAATATGGTAACCATTTGACTGAACAGTACAAAAATGGCCATTTTCATAGTTAAAACTGATCAAATATGAGCAACTTTATGGTGTCAATGGATATTTATAGAGGTTTTTCATGGTAGGTTTTAGAAACCCTGGTCACACCCATTTCTTTATTAGTCGTCAAAGAGGCAGATAGTGGGTAACAAAATAAGGAAAGCTGAGTTCTTCCACCTCCTCCTGTGGCCAGGGACTGCCACTTCACCCAACTCACGGTCCTATTGTCCCACTGTCATATTATGATTGACTTAAATGGAAGTAAAATTCTACTCTTCCTGTCAGCGTTTGCTGCTCTTACCAACAACTGATTAAACATCTGAAATCATCTGTGTCCACCAGTGGTAGATGCTATTTCCCTGACAACCGGCCCGTGGGATGCTATAGAACGACCTTTCCAGCCCACTTCTCTCCAGCGCCAAAATGAATCTCTTTAAAAACCGACTAGTGTTAAAAATAATTCATTCAAACCCATAAATTGGGGGTCGGGTGTACCTCCATTATGAAGTGTTTGCCTGGTGTGCTCCAATCCCTATCTCAGCACAGCAAAAGGCAGCCATGGTGCACACCTGTGATCACGTCAGTCAGGAGTCAGAGGCAGGAGGATCAACCAGTCAAAGTATCCTGAGGCATAGGGAATTCCAAGCTATCCCAGACTACAGGAGAGCTTATTATTAAAATAAAATAAAATAAAATAAAATAAAATAAAATAAAATAAAATAATAAACTGACCCTTTTATGAGAGAACCACTTTATGGAGGAAAGGGCAGGTGTCAATGCATTTTTTTTTCTTTGCCAAAGGAATAGACAAGAAACCAAACATACTTCTTTTGGCAGCCCTTAAACAAGTCATTCTCTGGACTTGTTTGTTAGCATGAATAAAATAGAGTAGAAAAAGAACCTGCCCAAGGGTGTGTTTAAACATGAGGAGTCTCAAATCTCGGATTTGTTCCAGTCTTGAAACTACCTATTTATCCCCCACACCCATCTGAACTGCTCAATGTGAATAAGCAGTTTTGAAAAGAAAACAATGTTCAAATTATGATTCGTAACAGTAAAATGACCATCAGGTAGACACTTCCCAGGGAGCCTGTGAATTTCACACAGGTAGCCCACAATGTATACAGGGAGGGGCAAGTATGGTGGAGCCACAGGGTCCTGCTAATGGGACATCCTTCCTGTTGCTTTAGAAGACCACGGGGCGGGGGTGGGGGGGACCTCGGACCGTCTCTGGGGCAGGTCTATCACAAACCTCGGTGTTGCTTCACACCTGAATGATGGCAGCATCCACTCCTCAGGTAAGCATTTCAATGTGCTATCACAGGAAGAAGCTGGAGCCACACCTGGATTGGCCCAGTGACTGCATCAGGGTGCTGAGACCCAGTCCCTCTGAAGTTTTGTTACCTCACTTACACATGACCTGTATTGAACTAGAGTCCTCGGAGAGGACCTTTGTCCTATGGTTTTGGTAGAACCCACCATAATGGGGCCACCACGGAGAAGAAAACATTCTGGCAATGTTTTAGAGATTCATTGGCCTGGTCATCGAGTGCTGTAAATTTTTAGGATAACAGGTGCTAACCTGTGTTGTCTTCATGGCATCTTACTTCTCAGGGAACATCTCAAAAAGGGTACCAGAGTTAGCTACGTAAAAACATTCACAAATAAAATTTAACATCATCAACATCAATGTCTTCATCATCATCACCACCACCATTGTCATCATAACCATCACCATCATCACCATGTCACCATTACCACCAACACCACCATCATCACCATCATCATTGCTGTGCTGGATATCAGATGCATGTCTTTAGACCTGTCAGGTGTGTGCTGTTCCATTGAGCTATATCTCAATCCTAGTTATTATTTGATTAAGGTTGTGTCATTCTTATATTAAGCTTTGTTTCAGAGACTCATTGTTTATTTCAACTAGCAAAGTCACAAGAATTTTTTTTTTGTAAATACTCTCAAAAAATACTCTCAAAAGAAACAGTCTACCATATCTGGCTAATAAGAGTTCTGTTTTGTGTTTGCCTACATGTAAAAAGATTTATGTGCATCATTAACAAATTATAGCTTTTACTATGTTAAAGGAACATAGAGACTTAACAACTTCTGTGAGGGCCTACAGTATTGGCGACAGGTGGTATTTTTTTCAGACATCTTTACTTTCATAAAATAACCTCAGCGACTTCACTCTTGTCCTCCTACTCCAAGTTGTTAGTAATCCTCGGATGCTGCAACCAGAAGCTCTATAGCAGACAAGATCAACAAGCCTGCAGCTCCTCCCCAGCCTCACTCTCTGTGCTTTCTGTAACAAGCCTCCCCTCCTGCCCTGCCCCCACACAAAACATGGTCTGCTCTCCAGAGAAGGGTATTGTGTGTACATAGATATAACAAACATTTTTGTAGGACAGAAAGTGCTTTTGGAATTTCAGAAACCTGTGTGAGGCTTCTGAGAGGTAAGTGTGTTGCCTATGATAAAAATAGTAAGGCGGTGGACAACCAGCCAATAAAACTCAACCAGGTCTCATGAGGTTAAACTGCCTCTCATTTTTTAACAAATAATTTGCCCTCATAAAATTAGGCTGACCGTGGGTCCTTTATTCAAAAAGCCGGGACAATCGGAATACTTAGTAGCAAGGAGAGTGGCATACCTTGATCCTGAGCCGTCCTGTCTGCCGTGATACTCACAGGAGCACTGAGAAGGGCAGGTACAGCTCACTCCTCCCAGGAAGCTAAGCACAAGGCACAGCCAGGCCAAGAGCCACATAGCTCCAGAGTGGCTCTCTGAACAAAAGGTGAGGGCCAAAACAAGAGCATGGGGAAGCTATTGGGGAAGCTACCTCCAATGCTTGCCTGCCTCCGGTTGGCAGTTAGCATCAGCAGCTTAGCCGGATTACCCGAGATCTGAAGTTACTTAACCTTCAAGTGTCTTGCAGGGGATCAATCCAGCCAGCTTTGAATATGGTCTCAGCCGAGTAACTCACTTGCTAAGGGAAGTGAAAATCAAACCCCCAGTGAAAATTAGTGCCTCCCATTTCAATAGGCACCCATGTCTAGATTTGTAAGGAAACCCCGTATCAGGTACCTTTTCCATAGTTGGAGCTTTAAAACGTTCCTTTAGCTTAAAAACATAAACGGTGCCGGACGTGGTGGCGCACGCCTTTAATCCCAGCACTTGGGAGGCAGAGGCAGGCGGATTTCTGAGTTCGAGGCCAGCCTGCTCTACAAAGTGAGTTCCAGGACAGTCAGGGCTATATAGTGAAACCCTGTCAAAAAAAATAAAAATAAAAATAAACCATAATCGGCGTTACAAAGAGCGGGGTATCTGGGCTTACGCTAAGATTTCCCGTAGTTTATTTATACAGATAACGTTCCTTTTAGTTTTTGCATCTTTACCAGCAAAAGTGACTTTAATTCAGATTTACATCCAATAGAGTGTTACCAGTGATACTCCGGACTGCTCATCTCCCCCAAACCAAGTTAAGCAAGACCTATGCCGTTGCCATAAGACTCCTCAGCCCACTCATGGTGTGTCAGAGCTACTGCTCCAGTGACAACACGTTCTGAGTCTCTCCCAGATGGCTTCAGTATGCATAAGATGTGCCCACGAGTGTTCCTTTCTAATGAAGGCAATCGTCTCTGTTCAAAGCTATGTTTAACTCTGAGTCTGGGGCATCCAAACCCCTATTGGAGCCTGGGGTTGCAGCTCAGTCGGAGGAGTGCCTGCCTGGTATGGACAAAGCCTGGGTCCTATCTCCAGCACCAAATAAAACTGCATTTTATATGAGCGCCTGTAAGCTCGGTATTTGAGATGTGAAGGTAGGAGGATCAGATGTTGGAAGTCATCCTCAGTCCATAACAAATTGGATGCCAGTCTGATACCTGGACACCATCTGCAGGAGGATGGCAGACGGTGAATTGCCAGGTCTTTTTAGTAACATTTAGCAAAAAATAATCTTTTAGACATTGTCTCACTATGTAGACCAGGCTGGCTTTGAACTCATAGAGATCTGCCTGTCCTAGCCAGGACTAAAAGCATGCACCGCTACACCCAGCTGCAGGGAATACAATTTTAATTCAACTTAAGAAACGACCTCTACACACGCACACTGAATAGTCTGTGAGGATGACGGAAAGGCTTTATTATATTCGTAGAATGTGATTCTGCCTATCATAGTTAACCACAAAACCTTGAGAAAAAGAGAACCAGTCCTATAAAAAATAAGATTATTATATGACATGTTATCAGACTCTAATAGAATTTATATCTAAGCAATGGATTCTAGAAAACACTACTAAATTTCAAAATTGCAGCTGTTCAGAGATGACATAATTCACTTGTTCGCCAAATATTTACTGAGAACCTGCCAACCTCTGAACTAAAGACTAGAGGTATGAAGATAAGCAGCACATGGTTGTAGTTCATAAAGAACTCAAATGATAAAGAGAGAGACGGTCAGTGAGGAAGAACAAGAGAACATCATGTTCAGCTGGGTAACCAGGCAAAGCTGTCTGGGTGGCACCTGAGAGGGAAACAGGAAAGACTGTGCTGTGTGTGTGTGTGTGTGTGTGTGTGTGTGTGTGTGCGTGCTGTGTGTGTGTGTGTGAGTGAGAGAGAGAGAGAGTGTGTGTGTGCGTGTGCTGTGTGTGTGTGCTATGTGTGTATGCTGTGTTTGTGTGCTGTGTGTGTGTGTTCATGTGTGCATATGCTGTGTGTGTGTGAGAGTGCTGTGTGCTATGTGTGTGTGCTGCGTGTGCTTGCGTGTGCTGTGTGTGTGTTGTGTGTGTGCTATGTGTGTGTGTGTGTGTGCATGTGTGCGTGCTGTGTGTGTGTGTGTGCACATGTATATAAAGCTTCAAGAGAACCTCAGAAAAACACAAGCACTTTCTGTTGCTTAGGACCAAGTGGCTGAGCTGAGGTGGCAGAGGAAGGGCCTTGGGTGCCCTGCTAAAAAGCCACACAGACTCTAGGCAGCAAAAACAGAAAGGTTAAGCTTCGAGTGGCTCATCAGATCAACAGATTAGTGGGACCTCCTGGTAGCTGTGTGGACAAAGGATTTAGAGCCAGCAGGAAGGGAGCTGGAGGCGCTAGGTAGGCGCAGGTGGTTCTGGTCCCAGTGAGCTGCCATGAGGCCCAGCCTCGGTGTGCTGACAGGACTGTGGATAATACAGTTTCAGGAAACAGAGGAGGGGGAATCGCTTGATTCCATGTAGGCACGATGAAGAGTGGATTTAAGGACAACCCCAGGGTTTCCCAGTGTTGGGGATGGGTGGAAGTTCTGAGCTATTGCTCACAGGAGAGAGAAAATAGGCTGGTGGTAAAACTCAGCTCACTGACCAAACTGTCTGCATTATCAGGTTTGTGGATATTCTGACCTGGAGGAGCAGGACCTGGCAACTGAGTATAGCAAAGCTGTAAAGTGACAAACCACCAAGCTAGTAAGCCCAGTAACTAACTGTAGGGAGCCAGATTCAAAGCTTAGTCAGTCTTGGGTAAATTAGTTGATTGACATGGTGTTAGATATTAGTGTACCAATGAAGACCTTTATGTTAAAGTGAAGTTATCCCTTGTTTGTTGCTAGGAATGAACTCAAAGCTTTGCACACCAGACCCTGCTCTCAATTCTCTAGGTAACATGGTAAATACTGTCTCACCATCTGTGCTGTGACGAAGCACAGACCCCTGCTAGATTGTCTCCATCAGCAGCTTAACTGTGGGGGCTGAATGAGTACCCAGAGCCCTCCAGGAACACATTTTTAATGTTGCCACTGGAGAATTACAAAATGTGAGAAGTCTCTCTGGGCCATGGTGAAGGGCCTTGAACCTTGCAGCTAAGGCAGCCAGACTTCCTTCAAAGGCGTGGTAGTAAACTTGCCAGTACACGGAATCATCCGGAGAACAGATCTATGTGTATGTCTGCCAGCAACTGTCTAGCCTGGGGTAACTGGGCCGGAAGGAGGTATCCTGAATGTGGGTACCACAACCCCGTGTGCTGGGGTCTTGGACTAAAAGGGTAAAGGGGATGAACACCAGAATTGATGTCATTCTGCTTCCTGTCGGTAGATACTATGTGACTAACTGCATCCCCTGTCCCGCGTGCTGAACTCAATTCTCTCCAACCATGAACCAAAATAAGCCTTTCCACCCTTCAGTTGAAGGCTTTTGCCAGTGCAGGCTCCTGAAAGTTTGGTCAGAAAGATTTAAAGGACTGTGTGATGGTTTGTATATTCTTGGGCCAGGGAGTGGCATCATTTGTAGGTGTGGCCTTGTTGTAATTGGTGTGACCTGGTTGGAGGAGGTGTGTCACTGTGGGTGTGGGATTAAGATCCTCACCCTAGTTGGCTGGAAGTCAGTCTTGCACTAGCAGCCTTTGGATGAAGATGTAGAACTCACAGCTCTGCCTGTGCCATGCCTGCCTGGATACTGCCATGCTCCCACCTTGATGATAATGGACTGAACCTCTGATCCTGTAAGCCAGCTCCAATTAAATGTTGTCTTTATAAGACTTGCCTTGGTCATGGTGTCTGTTCACAGCAGTAAAACCCTAACTAAGACAGACTGGAAGTGCATTTTTAAACAGTTGGGTATAGCGTTAATGTGCAGAGGATGGAAAGCTAAATTAGGTCGTTATAGCAACTCTCACCATTGTCCACAGGAAGTGAACTGTCTCAGTAAACTAGTAAGTAGGTCTTTAATATGCCGACAAAGGGGTTAAGGAGGCAACTTATAAAGTGTGTGTGGTGGTGGTGGTGGGGCAACAGATAAAGATCTATAGTCTGATGAGCACTGAGCAACATGTGAAAGAAGATGAATTCATGCTTCAGTATATAACTCATAGCTTTGAAATATGAGAGAGCATTATTATAATATGGAGTGGATATATACACATGGCCAGAGCAGTGCAGACCCACACTTGGAGACATCTAGCAACCATAAGACTCTCTTATATTTCTGTCCAATAACCTTAACCTGGATAAAGATTCAGATAGAATAATTGATACCTGTAGCTGTCCACGGCCACACGAAAGCCTGGCATAGTGGGGGATGGGCCTTACCCCTTTATAAGTTCAGACTCTTGAGTAAACATTGGGCCTTGATCAGAATTTGTCTTGGTCTCCTTATTTCTCCTCCCGTTTCCTCCCATACAGCTCCAGCCTCCCACTCAGGAACCCAGTTCATGTGGCCGCGGGCAGCTACAGATACCCATCCCTAAAAAGATATTTGTATTAAAGTGTTCCCAATTTTGCATCTATAAAAGTGAAAAAAGTTGATCCAGGCTTGGTGTACACATCAGTAGTCCCCAGAATTGAGATGCTGGTAACCTTGAGTTTGAGCCCAGTCTCATAAGAAAGTGTAAAAACTTGAAACGATTTAGTTGTCTGACTTTAAAATAATGGTATACTGTGCTCTGTTTAATAGTCACAGCCATTTAAACAGCAAAGCTTGAGTCTACAAATCCACTCTGAGTGCCTACTTTGTGCCAGACAGAATGAGTCTATGTACTAAAGATACCACAAAGGGCAAAAATATAAAAAAGTGCCACTCTGTTCACACTTAATTCTAATGGCAGACATAGAAAAATATATTGTCAGGAAAATGGTAATTTAGGATCTAGAGAGATGGTTCCATGGTTAAGACCTTTTGATGCTTTTCCAGAGTCCTGAATTTGGTTCCCAGTACCCTCAGGTGTTGTAATTACAACTGTCTGTAATTTCAGTTCCAGATCAGATACCCTCTTCTGGCCTCTGCAAGCAGGCAGGCAGACAGGCACTCACGCATGCACTCACGCATGCACTCACACATGCACGCATGCACGCACGCGCGCGCGCGCGCGCGCACACACACACACACACACACACACACAAACACAAACACACACAAACACATGCATGCACACGAATGAACACAATGAAAACTTAGACTATTCAACAAAGTACATAGATGTTACACTGCTATAAAATGTACATGCAACAGACATGATAGGAAGCAATTTTGTTTAATGTTTGAATATTTTTGTTTGAATAACATGAATTAGTAATTGATTCTAAATTCAAATTTTTGAAATGATAAAAATATATTTTCATAGCTGAAAAGATGAAATAATTCATTTCAGAAATTAATTATTGAGGATTATAATTTTATTAAAAGATTCTGGTATTCTGATAGCTGTTTCTTGTCAAATGGAAAACTTAGTCAAGTTACAGGTCATTAATAGACTATAATGCATGCCTTTTAAGAAGAAAGAAAAGGCCAGGCAGTGGTGGCTCACACCTTTAATCCCAGCACTTGGGAGGCAGAGACAGGCGAATTTCTGAGTTCGAGGCCAGCCTGGTCTACAGAGTGAGTTCCAGGACAGCTAGGGCTACACAGGGAAACCCTGTATTGAAAAACCAAAAAAAAAAAAAAAAAAAAAAAAAAAAAAAAAAAAAAAAAAAAAAAAAAAAAAAAAAAAAAAAAAAAAAAAGAAGAAGAAGAAGAAGAAGAAGAAGAAGAAGAAGAAGAAGAAGAAGAAGAAGAAGAAAGAAAGACTGTAGTTTTGTGTGCCTAGATTCATCGAAGCAAGTATAGCTACTTAACTAACCACTGCTCAAGCAGAGTTGGGCTGGCTGAGTGGGAGGTCCCTGCTGTCCAGTAAGGCAATAGTCTATGTCTGCACTTGGTTTAAATGGATCCATATTTAAAGCAAAGTTAGTGCTTTGCCAAAAAATAAGCAAATCAAATGTTTGGCAGTATATTCTTTTCTTGCATTTCAGATCCTCGCAGGAGCCAATGGGCTCTGAGGCATATCCATTGGTAGAGTACTTGGCTCAGGCATTGCTAGGTGAGGTTGGCATTTAAACATGGCCAACATGGCCTTCCGGAACCTGCCATAAGCAAATGAGAAAATGTGTTATTCTAGAATGACATGAACCTTTGAAGGGATTTTCAGTTAAGTCTGAAGACCCACTACTGTCCATGGGTATCTCTAAATACATCACTGCATCCAACTTCAACATCTCCAACAGAGACCCTTATAAATATATAGGACAGACAGATAAAGACCAGTTTTGCACCACTGATGATGAATACGGACATCTGATAAACTCCATAGCTGTACATCTGATAAACTCCATAGCTGGGTATGTTTAAGGGCACATCAGCTAATGAGTGCACTAAGTTTCCTTGTTTGAATTAAGGATTCATTTTCACAGGTCTTCTGTGCAAAGGCAGGTTCGATTTGAGGGGGCCTGAGAATGTTCTCTCAGGGGATTCCCAGCAGATTCTGACTTTGTCCTTGTGATATGGCCTTTGGTCGCCTTGTGCCTTCTACCTCATCTTAAGGTCTGTGCGGTCCTTCAAATATCTACAGCTAAAGCTGTTCTCTCAAACCCATGCACTACCCACATTTACACATTTAAACAGGCACAGTGGTGACATTCTGTGACTTACCAAGGTTCTTCATTCAACATAGAAATATGAAATATTCTATAAAATAAGAGAAAATTAAATCATCTAACCTTCACCCAGGAGGTTTGTGAAGGGGCAAGAACTTCTCTATGGCTACCTTTGCTACTCTTTTCTCTAGAAAACACTTTTCCATATAACCACTCAACACAGTGGGATAACCACTCAAACACAGTTGATCAATGACCAACCAGGAACTTTCCTGCCACATGGTCATTTGAGATGAAGCTTGTCTTTGGATGCTGAGCTGATAGAATTTGGGTCTGGGTTGCCTAAGGACATTTCTGCCACTGTGTAGGTACAGTCTGTCACAAGAGTAGAGGTCTCAATATATAAGGTCTTGGTAGTTTTGCCAGTTGCAGAAGCCTAATAAACCTTAAACTGGCCTACTGTGCTGGCTGGCTTGATGTCAACTTGGCACAGGCTAGACTCATTTGGGAAGAAAAAACCTCAGTTGAGAAAATGCCCCCATCAGACTGACCTGTGGACAAGCCTCTAATGCCTTCTCTTGATTGACTACTGATGTAGGAAAGCCCAACTCACTGTGACCAGTGCCATTCGTGAGCAGGTGCCTGAGCAAGCCTGTAAGCAGCACTCCTCCATGGTCCACACATCAGCTCCTAACTCCAGATTTCTGCCCTGCATCTCTGTCCTGACTTCCTTGGCTATGAACGAACTGGAAGCTGAAGTAAACTCTCTCCTCTGCAAGTTGCATTTGATCCTGGTGTTTTATCACAGCATTATAGACCCTCAGTAAGATGGTTGTCACAGGTTTCTGTCACTCACTTCTGAAAGTCTTAGAACACTAGCCACCGCTATTAACATTCTTTTGGCATTGCCATTTTAATTGGAAATGTGGGAAACACTACTCACTTCTTATTCGCAGCCACATAAATACAGGGATTGTAGAACGTAGAAGATTTTGCAAACAGTGGAGCTATGATAGCCATTGAAGGAGGAATCTTTTTTGGGTTTCCAAAACAAGCCCATAAGCACACAATGGAATAAGGGGACCATGCCAGCAGAAACATCAGTATCATTATCACAGACATCTGCAAAAAGAGGCGATCACCAAGACTAGCATCTGAAATGTTTGCATGGTTAAGATATATTCAGGAACAGGAGACTCTAGGCTAGAATTTTGTTGCTAACACAAAAGAAGCTGGGGCTTCGCCTTCACTGTTCTTTGTTTCAGCTCTGGAGACATCTATGACAGCAAGAGCCTTGCAAATGGCTGTGCTGGGCAATATGTGACATTGTGTCTCATAGTGTCACACACCATGCTGGCTTCAAGCACAGATGCATGCAAACCCACTCCAACTCACTTCTAGTTTTACTGACAACTGCCCCGCCCCCATCATTATTGGCTAACCTCAACCAACCAAACCTTCTAAACTCAGCTTGGGAACACTGTCCTATATTAAGCTTGGTGGATTCTCACACTAGCCATCGGGCTGAGTGCTTTACATATAGATAGATAATGTGAGAAGGAGCCCTGTGTGCCTTGTTTACACGATGGAGGGAAGGTCTCTGTTTACAGAGCAGCCAGACCAGAGGAAATCAAGGGTACAGGGAGAAGACAAAATGAACCACGTGTCGGGGATGTTTAAACCAAAGGCAGCCAGCCAGCCATGTAGTCTAACCAATACTAACAAAATGCAGGATGAGAAAAGAGAAAGGCAGGGGGAAAGGTGTGAGACTGGTCAGACCCAGGCTTGACCGGGATCCTTGCAGTCTGTGTGGCAGGAAGTCCAGGGAGCACAGCACACAGACACCCAAGGAACACGGAGGCATAGCATTCAGCAACACAGGGACAAACAGCAGCAGAAAGAGCAATGGAGGCCACGGAACCCTTCAGCTATGTAGACTGAAAGCTGTATTACCAAATACATTTCAAGAATTCTGACCTCTTACCTTTGTTACATCTGCCTGCTCTGCCCAGTCTCTGTTGAGGTGTGCAGTGCAGTCACTAGCGGCGTGGAGTCTCATGGACTGACTGACGTGGTAGTAACAGTAAGACATCACTGTCAAGGGTACAATGAAGTTCACCACGATAACCGCCATGGTGTAAGACACGAACGAGCTGGGGTAAGAGAAAACAACCATGGTGACTCAATGCCCTAAACGTGGGGAAGGGGAAGAGAAAATGGCTGTTAGGAATAGTAACAGGTGTCTGCTCCTAAAGGTTTTAGGAAGAACGTTTGGCTTACATTTCACAGTTCACGTAGACCAGCAAACTGTGGCCAAAGGGCTGGTTCCTGCCAGCCAACTGTCTTTGTCAACTACGTTTTATTAAAACACAGCCGTGTATACTCATTTACATATGGCTGATGACTGCATTCACAGTACGATGACAGAGCTGAGGGGGAGCCCGAAGTTTGACTCTTTACAGAAGAATATTTTAGAGGATTCTTGTTTTGTTTTTGAGTCATCTTTCATTTCCTTCAGTGAACTAAGGGACCCTCGTGCTCACAGCAGACTTAGAGGAGCATTGTGAACTCACAGCAAATCCTTGCAGGGACCTTGGGATGTGCCTGGGTGCCAGATAGCCTGGAAAAGGCTGTGCAGGGAGGGCGAGGGTTTGGTTAAAACTGCCTACTCTCTGGCTTCACTTGCCCTCTTCCCACTTGTGACCACAGCTCTGGGATGAATAAAGAGTGGAAGACTGTCCCCACTGCTGCCTTAGAGAGGAGAGGAAGGAACAAAAGTCAAAGAAAGGAGGCAAAGGGAACCAGATGACCTTGAGTCAAAGAAAGGAGGCAAAGGGAACCAGATGACCTTGGCTTGCAAGCAAGCATAAGTCATTCTTTAGTCTGTCTCCCACTTAGATCAGACCATCACTACCTAGGAAGCCTTTGCCACAGTCTGTATAAGGAGCAGAAGGCTCAGAGACGTCTACCTCAGGAGCACTCAAGTATAAAATGTAAACGCATCTCTTACGTATCATTTTTCCGCCAGTTTATGGTACACGTAGCCCCCGTAGGATCCGGGGCATAACTAGCCCACCCTATGATGGGCATCAAAGCCCAAAACAGGCCATTGATCCAGGCGCCCAGGATCATGCTGAGGTAAGTGCTGGTGGTCATTCTTCTTCCTGGTGTGAAGCACGGGAAGCGTTAGTGTTGTGAACAGTGACAGGACTCACTGGTTCCACTAGCAACACAACACTGTCTTAGAGCACACCAATCCTGTGGATGAGGTTTCACACTCTGACAGACATGGCAACCTAACATCTGAGTGGTAAAGTGTAGAGGATGAACAGGAGCGAAAGCTTTGCTGGGCAAGGAAGGTGACAGAGCCACCATTCCCAAGAGTGAAACCACCTGGCCCAAAGTGACAGTGACCCTGGACAAAGCTGGAAAGGCAACTAGGGCCGATCCTGAGGGGCCTTGAAGGACTGCCTAATGAAATCTGGATTTAAGTATCATAGGAAGCCATCAGAACTTTGGAACAAGAATTTCTGGAGAAATAAGACTGAGTACCCTTATGTCTGTACTTTAAGACAAACACTTGTTGAATGACTGTTACATAATGAATGGCGCCATTGAGGAAGACAAGAAACACCATTACCAACATCAGGGCAGCTGATGGTCAGGTACCGATCCATAGCTACAACCGTGAGTAAGCCAATGCTCACCATCCCAAAGAAGATATTCAGTCCTGCATAAATCTGAAACTCAAAATCAGAAACAGCCTACCATTCCCACAAGACATTTACATTTTCTATTGTGTTTATATGGTGTGTGTGTACATGTGTGTACATGTGCACACCATGCACATACATGGACACATGAAGACAGTTTCTGGGAGTCGATTCTCTCCAGTGTGGGTTAGAGAATGAACTCAGGTTACCTGGCTTGCATAGCCAGCATTTTTACCGACTGAGCCATCTTGCCAGCCCTAATCATTTGTACTTTTGCCTCATTGTTAGAATACATTTCAAACATATTAAATGTTCATACAGTGGAATAGTGGCACAAAGGTTATGGGTATAACCAATCACTTCTGGACTGCATTTCAGGACTGTACAGGAGACAAGTCATGTATGATACCATAAACCTTGTCAAAAGGAAGGAACCTCCACTGTGGCCTTCCTAAATGGGCATGCTGTTAGCCTGCCTTCTAGACACCGATTATACACCCAGACCAGTGCTACCCTGTGCCCTTGGCGAGAGAAGCTTCTCTCTGCTTCTAGCCCGCACTTAATGCCAGTCAAAGGTAAGAATAAGTTGTTGAGAATAATTGGGTGCTCAGCCTTAAAGGGGACATCTTTATCAGTCTCTCCCATAGAACTGGCTCAGGGAACATCACAATAGAGGGGACAGATGTAAGAACTAGAGCACGTGGAGAACTGCTCTACTATGCTGTCTTCTGGATGTGATGTGGCCATTGCACGCACGAACTCACTGCAGTTATGGTACCCTGCACAAAAACAAACCAAGATCATTTAACACTCCAATAGGCAACACTAATTTCATTCAGTGGGTTACGGAGTGTGTGTTATGTTCACAAAATAGAATATTGTAGAGCTGTATAATAATGACACAGTCACCCCCATCAACGTGGATGGCCCTGAAATCATAATATCTAAAACTGAAAGAAAGTTTTACATACACACACACATACACACACACACACACACACACACACACACACACACACACACACTTGCTTGTAACTTTCTTTCATTTTTAGATATACATATATGTGTGTGAGAGAGAGAGAGAGAGAGACATCCTTTCAGATAGATAGATAGATAGATAGATAGATAGATAGATAGACAGACAGATAGATAACTCAAAGCATCAGACAGTATCTAGTTCATGTACACAAAAATATGTAATAAGAAAAGTCCTCAAAGTAAAGAATCAAAATGGGAATGGCGTGCAGTGGCCTTCCACGGTACCTCTGAAATTCCACTATCTTAGAGGAAAGAAGGGAGGGAGGGAGGGAGGGAGGAAGGAAGGAAGGAAGGAAGGAAGGAAGGAAGGAAGGAAGGAAGGAAGGAAGGAAGGAAGCCTGTGAAGTACAAACTGAAAATGAGAAAGATTTGAGAAAGTTGATTGATATGCGGAAGAGCATCCAGTATTCTCCATTCCTCACTTTATCCTCTATTGTTTTGGAATAACAGACTATTAAAGCTACTAAAACGTGACCACAGTTGTTTGCCTACTGTCCCAGTGCGAACTAATGCCAATACATTTCCTTTTCAAAAGAAAAAAACAGCAAATAGAGCTATTAACATTTCTCACAAAGGACCTTCAAGAGTAAAAAAAAAAAATTCACTGTGGTAACAAGTGTATTTCTTAGAGAATATGATTGTGATTAAATATTTTGTCTGAAATGAAAAGAGAATATACATTTAAATTTGTTATGTGTATATTTTATTTAAATTTTCTCTGCCAGTATGCTCCTTGTATGTTTCTTTGGATTGGGAAAATTTTATATGAATAGTAATCTTATACCTCACCTTAAAGAATGAATCCCTGAGGGTGGAGAGATGGCTCAGTAGTTCAGAGCACTGGCTGCTCTTCCAGAGGACCCAGAGTTCAGTTCCCATCACCACACGGTCACTCACAACTATCTGTAAAGTCAGCTTTAGGGGATCCACTGCACTCCTCTTGGCTCCACCAGCATTGCATACATGGGATATAAGACATACATACAGGCAAGACATATATGCAGGCAAAACACTCTACATATAAAATTTAAAAGTAAAGTATTATAAAAAACAAATGTATTATCAAGTGTTCAAATACAATATTATAAAAATAATAAATGTATTCTCAAGCAATTGCCAAAGCTATTTTTCACCAAAGCAATGATCTACCAGTATCCTACAGTATCTTGTTTTAAGTACCGGTTTATTTTTGTTGCTTTGTATGTGTGATGTGTATGTGCATGTACACATGTAGGTGCACACATCTGTGTGTGAGCATTGAGGCCAGATGTTGTCACGAGTTCTCTATTGCTCCCCGCTCTGTTTTATTTTATTTAGTTTTATCTTTTGAGACAGGGTCTCTCTTGGACCTGGTCACCTGCCTGTCGTTTCTTCCCTGGAACTGAGATGAGAGGTGGGTGCCACACGCCATGCTTGGTTTTTCCACGGGTGCTGGCATCCTGGTGTAGGTGACCTTGTTCCCACAGCGAACACTTTCCCCGCTGGCCCACCTCCCCACACCCAGTTTGGGGAACTTAAAATTTGCATCTGTTTGTTATACTTCATCTCGTTTTCATTCCAGAGATCTTCGATACCTGACAGCCCGCATGTCCAAATTTCCAACTTCCATGAAGATCTGAAGCCGCAGACATGGGATAGCCAATGCTACTGACCCCTATGTCGGTGAAAGCCAGGTTGATAATCACCGCATTGGTGGGTGTCCGCAGCTCCTTGTACTTGATGAAGATACCCAGGACTACTATGTTGCTGAGAATGCTCGTGATACCTAAGGGTGCACATGGAAGGAGCACACATTCTGTTTAACTTGAACGTTTAGAAGAAAATAAAAATTAAGTACTGAAGTTGCTTCAAAAGAGAGCCAGCCCAGCTTAGCCCCTTGTTTGAAGAGGTCCCATTCTTCTTAGAACTGTAACATCTTCTGGAAAACAGAAATGAAATGAAAACACAAAGAACCTGGTGACTGCAGAAGCTAGCTTCAGTGTCATCACCATCGACCATCTGTCTGTCTCTATAAATTCCCCTGTAGCCTCCATGACTCCAACATGTTGGTATTTAGGATGCAGGAATGGCCCAGCCACCCTTTCCCAAGCAGACTACAGTCCTCTCCATTTCCCAAAGCCTGGCCCCTTCTTTCTGTCTGGTTTCCCCTCTTGACCCTCAGCTAGCGTTCCACCTGTCTTTGTTAGGGTTTCTACTGCTGTGATGAAACACCAAGACCAAAGTGCAAGTTGGGGAGGAAAGGGTTTACTTGGCTTATGTTTCTACAGTCCTGTTCATTACTGAAAGAAGTCAGGACAGGATCTCAAACAGGGCAGGATCCTGGAGGCGGGAGCTGATGCAGAGGCCATCAAGGGGTGCTGTTTACTGACTGGCTTCCCATGGCTTTCTCTAAAGCATGTTTTATAGAACCCAGTACCACCAGCCCAGGGATGGCACCACCCACCATGGGCTGGGCACTCCCCCACTGATCACTAATTGAGAAAATGCCTTACAGCTGGGTCTCATGGAGGCATTTCCTCAGCCGGGTCTCCTTCCTCTCTGATGGTTCTGTGTCAAGTTGACACAGAAAACCAGCCAGTACTCCATCCTAACAGCATTTCTGGCACTTTTCACATCTTTTATTTGGTTCAATATCATCAAGCACATTAAGCTTGTAGTGTGTAAGGTCATGTGACTATCCCAGTATTTCTTGAAATTCAACATGTCGAAGTTAAAATTCTTCATTCAACACATACTGTCTGTCTCTGTCTGTCTTTCTGTCTCTCTGTGTCTCTGTCTCTCTCTGAAAATGCCTATTGCAGTATTTGACCATCTAAACAGGTCAAGCCAGATTTCTGGGTCACTGGGGCACCACAGTGATACCATTCTCAGCCCTGGAATGAAGAACTCAGCGTGTTCAGTGTCCCACAGTTGGCCAGACCCAGATAGCTTTTTAGCTTGAAGACTAAATTTACTAACCAGCATTAGAGTGTGGCCATTGACAATAAGAATTACGACTGAGCCAGGCAGTGGTGGCGCATACCTTAAATCCCAGCACTTGGGAGGCAGAGGCAGGCAGATTTCTGAGTTTGAGGTCAGCCTGGTCTACAGAGTTCCAGTACAGCCGGGGCTATAGAGAGAAATCCTGTCTCAGAAAAATAAATAAATAAATAAATAAATAAATAAATAAAAGAATTACTATTGAGTATACTGGGTACAAATATTAGCAGAATCAATATTTCCTACAGGCTGAAAGGATGCATATATTTTTCATGGGCCATATAAAGGATGTCCTCAGATCCCAATAATGGCGGCTATTGTGAAAATCCGTTTTAATGGAGAATCTAGAACTATTACTGGGCTTCTCTCTAGAAGGAAAGTTATGCAACAAACAAGAGAATTGTGTTTCTCATGGAAAAACTATTTGATGCTCAATTGCCAGCTAGTGTCCAAGCCCATGGGAATAATTCCAAACACCAGCACACACACAGAAGGATTGGGTCAATCAGAACCTCCATTCTCTCTTGGTGTCAGCATCCTTTTACACAAGTCTTCCAGATCCCCATGTCTCTCCTCTACACTGCTGCCATGGTATGATTGCTTCATCAGAGAATAAGCAGTAGCTCTACTGGAAGCTTCAGGTACCCCAGCACTGGAAGAATGAAAGCCCAATGTCCTGACCCGACTATCTGGGCTCTCTGCCCTACACTGTAGCTGTCTTCTCTCCACACCTGGAAAGGAAGCCCACTGACCTAGCAGTTTATCAAATACATCAAGTGGCAAATCTTGACTTTCTATTTTTCCCACTTGAAAGACCTCATGCTGTTTTCTGTATATTCAAAAGCCAGCCATCCTTCAAAGTTCAGGCCAAGCCCAAGTTAGCCCTGAAGTGGCCTCCTACCCGCAGGATAGTATATTATCCTGCCCGAGTTCCCAAAGTACTTGCTGATATTATCTTGTTCTTGGGATGCTAAGTCATTCAGAACTTATGCTGTCCTAGCCTTATACATCTCGGGCTCTCAATGAACTCTTTCTTGAGTACATGCCACACAGTAAGTTTTAAAAAATGGAATGCCACTAAAACTCCAGCCAGTGCGTTTCCTACTATCCCTTCAAGCACAATGAGAACAAATTCAATAAGCCTTTGGATCTCCTTAGTAAATATACAGAAACATCATGAGGGTGAAAAGAAAAAAGAAAACCATCATACAATCTGAAGATTTAAAAAGGGTTAAATATGGCGTGTAAATTGTGGCCTAGCAAGTACAACGCCAGAAAACAGTATGTACATTTTGAAGGAATCTACAATAGAAGGTATACAAATAATTTACTCCTTTTTCCTGTTCTCCCTTGCTGTCTTAAGCACATTAGTTCCCTGGTTATAGGTACTTCCCAATGGGTAGACAGAAGATGCATCAGTCTAAACTCTAAGTAGTTCTACCCTCCCACCTCATTAGAAAGCACATCCCCCCTGAACCCCTGAACCCCTGACCCCCACCTCCACACCACCCTGTTCCTGCAGCTCCCCTCCCATCTCTTCTTGGTCTACCTGAAAACCTTTCTTCAACACCTCCATAATAAGTGTGTATTTTCCAACTCTCTGTCCTAATTTAGCATTCTGAGCGGTTTCATTACATCTAAGATTGGCACTGTAAGACTCAAGGCTCCGTGTGCAGCTGAACTCAAGAGACGTCACCTCCCACCTCAAACTTGCTCTTCTCCAGGTGTGCTCCTCTCTCAGTGAATTGCCTCACTGACAGGTGGCACTCTCTACCTTACCTCACCCCCAGACCAGGCTCCCTTTTCTTGGACTTCAGCTCACTGCAGTGGCCTACTTGAATGGCTTCTTAGCTACCATCACAACACATTTCTGAAAGGCAAAAAGGCAGGTCATATTATTGTCTATGACCCTTCAGTGACTCCCTATGGCCTTCCAGCTTCTGTGGTCCATCCCTACCAGATACTCAGTCATCTTTTCAGCCAACCTCTCACACTTTTACAATTCACCCAGGATGAATTATTCCAAGTCCACACATTTATCATGCTCTCCATTCTCAGCTGTAAGTGGTACAGATAGCACGCTCAAGCACACTGAATTAACACAGGGCCTGCGGCAACGGAAGCTGGTGAAACTGAGCTCAGATCCAAAGGAAAGATTAAATGAAATCTTACAGGGTACAGAGATGGCTCAGTGGTTAGGAGCACTTGCTGTTCTTCTAGACGACCTGAATTCCGTTCCTAGCACCTGTGTGGGGCAGCTCATAGCCACCTGTAACTGCAGGTCCCAGAAGAGGGACCTGACATCCTCTTCTGGTCTCTGTAGACATCATGTGGCAATCTCTCTCTCTCTCTCTCTCTCTCTCTCTCTCTCTCTCTCTCTCTCTCTCTCTCTCACACACACACACACACACACAGACAGACACACACAGACACACACAGACACACAGACACACACACACACACACGTAAGTAAGTAAAAACGGATTAAATTATAGTGAAGCCAGGCAGGTGGCAACACACCTGTAATCCCAACACTCAGAAGGCAGAATCAGGAAGACCCTGAGTACAAGGCCAACCTTGGCTACATAGGTAGTTTTAACCTAGTATACACAATACAGCAAGCTCCTGCTCAAAAATTAATTAAATACATATACAGAATAAATAACCTCTACAGTAAGACAACAACAACAATACAGGTCCATGGTAAAAATAATAAACATAGGCCTGTGGTAAAAATGGTAAGTGGAATGATACTTCAGTGCGCCTTTTCCTCAAAGTGTTCACTCTTATTTGGGAGCTCAAGTGGGTTTTTGTTAAAGGAGGAAACTGAGGGGATAGAAGACAAGATACTCGACACACACAGAACAAAAGCACAAAGAGCTAAGATCCGCTTCCTTCAGTTCCTCTATGAAAACATAAAACGTAGAGACTGTGCACGCTCCAATGTTTCCTAATAAAACTGACCTGTGCAGTCACGTGACAGAGCTAACAAAAGGCCTCTGTTCAGAGCCAGGCAGCCGCTCATCTCTTCATCCGTATGAATTAGGAAAACAAAACAAAAACACAGCTACAAGATTTCCTTAGGAAATTTCCTTCCCACATTAATCTCATGACCAGTTTTTTTGTTTGTTGTTGTTGTTGTTGTTTTGGTGTTTGATTTGTGACAGTCTCGCTATGGAGCCCAGGTGACTCTGGAATCCTTAGCAATTCTCTCGTTCCAGGCTTCAAAATGCCAGATCAATGTTAGATTTCTCCTGTCACATATTTAATGGAACCAAAACTTGTATACAGTGCCTCTGTGTAGTGTAATTCTGGAATTGGGGGCTCACTTTTTGCCTCTTACCACCCAGAAGTATTCAAATGAACTAGTTACTCTACCACTAAAATTAAAAGGAAATTGTTATCTATAGCCCAAGTCAACTACGAGGTAAAAACTAAGAAATTATGAAGACACATGGAGATATATTTCTCACTCTGTTTTTAGAAACACGCTTGAATTTTTCATAAATGTCAATCCAAAAAGCAATGAACCCAATATAACAGTAAAACTCACCACTTCTATGAAGTTTGAAATCAAGTAATTGCTGGTTTTAAAAGTCACACCAGCCACTGGTATAGTTTCTCTCACTTCTCTTACCCCCTTTTCTATAAACAAGCCTTCATCTCCGTCTAATGGCTGTATCAACAAGAGCATAGCTGCTTACCACCTACCCACGTCCCTTAGGGGCCTTGATGTCATTTACTATATAAACTCTTCATAAGGAGCATGGTAGATCCCTGATTCTTATTCTCATTTTGCAAAGGAGAATATGCAAGAGTAAAAACCTGAAATCCCCTGTGCCCACTTTCAAAGTTACAAAAGGACGGTCGGCCCCTACAGCTGCTGCCTCCCATGGCTGCCTGCCGGAGGAGCTGAACTTACACACCGTATCTGCAGCCTCTATTTTCTGCTTTAAACTTCTGCTTTTCCTCTAGTACCTTTTAATCGTGAGCTATTTCCTACCAAGAAAACTGCTGTTTTTGCATGAGAGTCATAAATGATAGAACGCATGCTCTTACCACGATGTACACTCTGCTCATGAATTTAATGTAAAAACCAAGTATACGGACAAGTTTTATTTTTTTATTTTTTGGTTTTTTTTTTTTCCTTGTTCCGGTCAACCCCGCTTGCTCCCGCCGGCTCTGCTCGCTCCGGCCAGCCTCACTTGCTCCCGGCCGCCCCCGTACGGCCCCCCGCTCGTTCCAGCCGGCCTGGCTCGCTCTGATCGGCTCTGCTTGCTCCGGTTGGCCCCGCTCGTTCCGGCCGTTCCCGTTCGGCCCCACTCGCTCCGGCCCGCTAGCTCCGGCTGTCCCTGCTTGCTTCGGCCGTCCCCGTTCGGCTCCGCTCGCTCTGGACAGCCTCACTTGCTCCGGTTGGTCTCTCCAGTCCAAGGAGTCATTTCTTATTATTCTTCATAAGTACGCTGTAGCTGACTTCAGACGCACCAGAGGAGGGCGTCAGATCTTGTTACGGGTGGTTGTAAGCCACCATGTGCCCACCCGAGAACCAGGTCACTGAATAAACACCCATACCTGCCACAATCAGGTAAGCTGCGATGACGCTGTGCTCAGTCTTTGAAAAGACAGGACCTCCGCTCCTGGAGCCCGAGCTGTTAAAATCCGAAGCGTCACTCAGCATTTTGGAAAGTCAAGACCACCTCTGGAGCAGCCTTCAGCAATGGTGATCGGTTAAGAATGTTCTTTCAGGACAAATCGTTTCCACTTCTAGACCTCAAAGAAAGGCCTTTTCACAGAGACTGCCCATTAATACGTAATTGGGCTGAAGAGGAAAAGATTTTAATTCTTAGAATGAGAGAAAAATCTCTTTAGTTAAACAAAGAGAAATTCCAACCACCTCACATCTTAAGCACTTTAGGTCCAGGCTTGTACTTATAAGCAGATTACCAAGCAAATACATCCTAGTCTAACAAACAAAAGAACACAAGCAAACCCGACTTCAAAAAGCAGTTCCTGAAATGAGCTCTGCTCCATTATCTTCTGTAGCTATTCAGGTGAGGGACTGCAACGTTCTACTAGGGATTGAACTGTTATACATTACACACTGGTTTTCTTCATCTCAGGTCCGGTTGTGTGTGTGTGTGCACATGCACACACATGTATTTCCCTTAGCAATAACACCATCAACTCCCATACTTCTAAGTCCCTGGATGAATGACACCAATATTGCCTGAGCTAAGAGTTTGAGGGTCTTGCCACTTCTTTCTTTTTAAACAAAAACAAGGTCATCTATTATATGTAACCAGTCTGTTTGAAACACACACATGATGAAGCTTGTTCCCCCTAGATACCATCCCATAAAACCCAGTTCAGCTGTAACAGCCAAGTGTTAAGTGTTCTACAGCATGGATACACCACGCTCTATGGCACCTTGGTTAATTCTCCTGTATTTTGACATGCACAAGCTCACATCAGTCAATTACTCAATTTAGCAAGTCCAGGATAATCCCGATAATTCATATGAACACCTAAAAACCTAGTATGAACATGCACAGTTAGGATAAAGAGGAACCTAGACTACCTTTTAACATCGTAATTCCCAAGTTTAGACAGTAGAGCTTCAAAGCAAGGCTCAAGTCACAATTTCAGTGTAGTGTAATAGAACCACTAGAGGGCGTATCTGCTCATCACAGGTTCACTAGAGGCTTTCCTAGTTGCAAAGTTCTCAGTCTAGGGGAACAGTGTGGTCTAGCTGACCAGTACTCGAATGTTTTAAAATGTGAGTACCTTAAAAAGAACTTATGCCAGGAATGTGGGCCTATCGCATAAATCTCAGTATTTCAAAGTTAGGGTAGTGGGACTGATTTGAATTTGGTTAGAACTGAAATCTTTCAACCAAACCCCAGAGACACAGATGAGACACTGCAGTGTTTAACGACTAGTTATGTAAAGTAAAAAGGGAAACCAGACTCTATATAATCCTAACAGCCGAGGTCAGCCTTGGCTACACAGAATCTGAAGTCAGTCTGGGATATCAGTGTGCCATCTCCAGGTGGTCTGTGTACCGACCTCTACAATCCTTTCACCTGTCATCTTAATAACTCTTAGTAATGTTGGTCCTTGGTGCTAATGCCCTTCCCAAACTGATGGTGGGAATGAGAATAGGCCCTTAGGCTCATGTGTGAGCACTTGGTCCCTAGTAGTGGAACAGATGGAAAGGACTGGAGGTGTGCCTTGTGCAGGGTCACTGAGAGCTACCTTCGGGGACTCCTCAGTCCATGCCATTGGCACCTGCAGACCCAGACCGAGATGTGAGCTCTCACCTGTTCTGGCCTCCAGGCCTTTGCTTTGGCCTCCATATCATAGCACTGATTCCATTAAGAAAAATGGGGAGGACTCAGGCACAGGCACAATTATATGCTACTAAAAAAAGCACTTAAGAGCAAGTCACTCCTGCCACAGTAGCCATCCATGAGACGTAACCAGCGAGGGAGAAATGGCAGGTGGCACCCGGTTCCATGTTGAGATGGCCTTTCTTATTTCTTGACAGCAACGGAGGCCAAAGCCAATCTCATCTATGACATGCTTACCCAGGAACTGGAACATGTGACAGGTAGTCAAGTATTTACTTAAAATGAAGACAACATGTCGGTCTTTCAAGTAAAAAAAAATTCTTCAGAAAACTTTTAATAACCCACATTTAAATTTCTACCCTTAAATTTCTTGAACTATAGTTTTCACATGAACAGAGCCACTCAAATCTTAATGGACTTGGAATAAAAAATTTTAAATAATTATTAACTGAAATACCTTTATCCTATGTACTATAAAACACAAAAGTGAAATGCAGCAAACATAGCTGTTAAGCCCCTCTCCAAAAGGCAGAGGTCATGCTAAGGAATCTGAAAGCACTGTTCCAGCAGCCTCATCTCATCGGAGGAGGGGTGCTTTTGTTTGAGTGTATTTGGTGCTTTTTAGGATCATTGTACATTTTAAACAAATTTCACCCTACCTTACCCACCACCAGAGTTTCTATCTGTAACCCAATGGGTTTAAGCTTTACTCTTTCTTTCAAACTTCAAAAAATAGGTTCCGTTTAATAAACATAAGGAAATAAAAAATTTTATTTAAAAAATCCAAATATGCTTCAAATGAAAAGTCCTGTCTTCTCTCAGCACCCACAGAGTGCCAGGTTCTGTACAAAGCGGGGGTTCTCCTCTCTGAGCAGAGCTGACTGTCCTGCTCCCCTTGTTTCTACGACATGCTGCCGATTTAGCTCCACTGACGGAATGGCCTCCTCAAGACTGCTCCAGACAGACTTCAACCACAGCAGAAGCAGGCCATGCGGCGGGAACACAAGTGGTCAGTTCTGCCAACTGGACAGCTAATGTCCCCTTCCTGATAAAAAAATAAAATAAAAAATAAGAGGGTTTGCAACAGTGCTAGTATCCAAACTTAAACCTTAAAATCAGCAGGAATTCCTATGATGCTGATCACATTTACATTACTAAACACAACTGCCATTTGTATTATACCTTTTCTTCAAATTACTAATACAACAAAGTAACCTGGTGAAGAATTAAGAGAAAGCACTAAAGAGCCATAAACTAAGCCAAGAACATCAGTGTTCTCCGTGCTTGCTGGTGGAGGAAAATAAACCACAGAGAATATCAATCTACAATTCCAATTGTTTAAAGACATCTCTGGTCATACTCACCTCGGAATCCACCACCTCCTCTTCCTCCTCTGAAGCCCCCACCTCCTCCTCTTCCTCCTCTAAAACCACCTTAAAAAAGGAAACAGAATTATAGCCTCTCATTTTCTGATAAAGATTCTACAATTCCTACAACCATAAAAATTAAATATAAATTCATCTATTATATTTTACAAAACCTTTTAAAGGATAAAAAGAGAATTTGCAATTTCCCCAGTGGGGCAGTGAGGCACACTAATACTAGCCCCTTTCCTGTTTCTCACATTTATTTTCCATGTGTGCTTACATGTGTCAAAGCATGTACATGGAGATCACTGCATGCACAAACTTGTTGAAGGAACTAAAAGAATATGCTTGCATAGTAAGTACATATAAGACCACCTCTTGGCATATAATCAAATTACTACTCATTGATAGCTAAAAACTATAATTCAGTTTAAAAAAAAATTCTTGCCAAGCGATGGTGATGCACACCTTTAATCCCCGAGCTGGGGAGGCAGAGGCAGGCAGATCTCTGAGTTTGAGGCCAGCCTGGTCTATAGAGAGCTCCAGGTCAGCCAGATACACAGAGAAACCCTGTCTTGTAAAACCAAAAGAGAAGCGGGGTGTCTTATATAGTCATATAATAAATAGTGAACTGTCTGTCATACATAAGTCTCCTATACCATGGAGGTGGAAAATTCTACCATCCCACATTAGAGTAAGACATTACTCACATGCTCATGGCAATGCGGGAATATAGAAGCCCAGCCATATAGAAGTGCAGCACATACAACTGTATGTACAGCACACAATACTCCATAATAGTTAAAAACTGTCTGCAGCTTGTGTATTTACTTCTGTTCCCTTTACACTGCGACTTTACATCCCATCAAAAGAAGCGTAACTAGCTAGAGCAGTCTGCCCCATCTCACCTGACTAGGCTCCATCTTACTACTCTACTGCACCAAGGGGCTACGGGGAATGACGAAGGGTTTGTGTAATGTACACAACAGAAGCATGCAACACTGCACTTCTCAGAACATATCTGTCATTAAGCAAAGGCTGAGTGCACTTTTATTAACATCTCCATTAAAACATGAGTAACCCAAGGGTCTGAAATCCTTCAAAGGTAATGCTAATTTTTTTCCTTCTATTTAAGTTATGGAAACAAAGCACTTCTACCCATACTGATATATGAGAGAGAAATAAAGGTAAGAGAATTTTGGTTACATGCAAAATTAAACTGCAGCTACAAAATCTCATTAAAACCCCCCATAGTAACTTACCACCTCTTCCACCACCTCGGCCACCGCCTCCTCTTCCTCCTCCTCCTCGACCTCCTCTGCCACCACCACCGCCACCTCTGGGAGGTCCTTTCTCACCAGGAGGACGAGGCAGAAACCTCTGCAGCGGCAGCAGCTTGAATGGGTCTATATAGAACTGCAAGTTGAGTGGTACAGTTAGTATGCCAAGGGCAGTATGCTACAGGTGAATCTCCTTAGGTTCAAATCCCACTCCTGGCGTTTACACTGCATGGCTCTGGATAAGGACGTAATCTTTCCTCCCTCTAATTACCAGCTTTCTTATATATAGAATGTAGATAAAAGTACCTATCGCAAAGTTCTGTGAAGATCAAAAGACACATAAGCCAGTGCTTATGTGTCTTTTTATGAGGCCAACTCAACCCTATTTTAAATTTAAAAATGTCCTAAAATTTTACATTTTCACTTAAGAGAGCTGCCAAGACAAAATTATCCAAATTATGGTAGAGTTGAGAGAACTTTGATAAACTAGCTATTTTAAGAAAGTACCCCATTAGTTTTTCCATCTACAACCAGTGGCCACATGCTATTAGCAAGTTGTTGCCATCTAATCTCCAGTTCCAATCTGGCTCTTGGGACCGCCATTCCATAAGCTCTTTGACAGCTGACTACCCTGTTCCTGAATCCACTGAATAGTATGTGCACTTGACCATAACGAAGCACTCCTCTTGGGAACTAGTCTACTTTTCTGTCCCTATTTGCACGGCATGCTTGTGGTGAGCAGCCACCTGTGACCCTGTGCCAGCAGTTTAAATCTGAGATGGGGCCTGAAGCTCTCCTGAGTGCTGCGCTGTGTCCATCCTTCCTAGACAGTGTCTGTACATCGACAACTTCCCAGCATTATCTCTAATCTATACTCACCCGTGAACGCCTAATCTTCTGACTACCTCAAGTATCTTAAACTCATTGTACCCCAAATGAAATTCATTGACTTTTCTCAACCTCTGTTCTCCAATGCTGCCTAAGTCAGTGAGTAGGATCATAAGGCACAAAGATGCTGGAATCCAACACCTAACAATGGTGATAGTTACCATGCCCACTGACTCCTCCTCCTCTGCTCACAGCTCCTCCATTTCCAAGGACTCCAGTCCTGCCCCATAGCAACTGTGGCTTCTTACAGCCTACACTGCTGGTCCTTCCCTAGAGGGCTTTTCTGTCTCTCCGGTGCTCTTTTAGAGCAAATGTAAAGATCAAGTTCACCCTATTATTCAGAAACAATGTTAAAACTAAAATCTAGTCTTTCTCCTTCCTACCTCGCCAGCCTTTTTTGAATTGAGCACTTTCCCTTCCCCATCATCGCAGACACTTCAGTTTTCTCCATGTGGAACGCACTCCCCACTGTGGTTAGCCCAGTGCTAAAGTACTTGCCTAAGGACATCAAAATTTTCCAGCCTCCTTTCCTGAAACTTCATTGTGGGTGCTACTTAAGGGCAACGGGGTCAAATTTATAAGAATGGGACCTTAAAGAATACCATTTTAAGAGCTGTCTTCAGGTATTTGTGATGCACACCAGGTGTAAGAATCTTTCCTGGTTAACTCTTAGCTTTCAGTTTCAAAAGCACCACCTCAAGAAGGCTAAGACTAACTACAGATATATGTGAAAACCTTTAGTATCAATCTACATATGCCAAATATCTCAAGATGACCTGGAATTCACTACGTGGCCTAAGCTAGACTCAAAGCTGCTATCCTGCCATCTCTCTGCCTGCAAGTGCTGGGACTACTGGCTAATTGTTACTTCTCAACACTGATAAGCTTCCACTGGGTGTGACAGCACACACTGTAATTGCAGGACTTAGGAGGTAGAGGCAGGAAGATCATATCAAGTCAGAAGCCAATGTAAGCTCAACAAGTGAGTTCCGGGCCAGCTAGGGCACAGCAGAGACACTTGGGGAACCCAGTGCTGGGTTACTACAGTGAAGCAGCCTCAGGATTTCACTTCATGCACTACTGGAGGAGCTGTGACTGCCTCAAGGAAGACTCACGCCACCCCCTCTGAATCCAAAATTTTAATTTAAGTTTGACTCACCTTCTGTAGCTTTTTAAAGGAAGATGCCTTCATGTTTTCTGACAATTTAACTGAAAAATACTATTAATTAAATTAAGGGAAAAAAGTAAGAAATAAAGATGCAAAAAGACACTAAGAATGCCTAGCTATAAGAAAGAAATTTCCAAGTAGAAATGGCATTTTCTTTAAAATAATTAAAACAAAACCAAAAACCCACAATCAATACCCTAACCCAAATCCTACAGAGTATCATTATATGTAAAGAGACAGAAGAGCCAATACAATCCGGTGGCATGTATTCAAATGGCCACAACTCCCAGAACTCAGAGGACAGCCATCTCTCCTTGGTGCATCATTTTTAAATATGGACGGATGCGCTCCCTACAGATCCTCCTCGGTGAGACTCATCGGTAGCTTTGCTATCTCACTAAATGAAACAGTGAGTTTGCTTTGATATTTCTGGCTGGGGAGGAAAGGACACAATACAAGATTACTGACTCATCCAATCATAAAGGATACAAAATCTCTAAGTTGTCCAAATATCTCATCCACTTTCCCGATTTGTTCTTTGTTTTCTAAATAAACAGGAGCATTGAAGTAAGGCACCTTGTTTTCCTCTGTGGTACATTTACAAACGATGTCATCTTCACAGGGATGCATGAACTCTCCTAACACTGAAACAGCAAAAGAAAACAGACACGGAGCCACTTCAAACACTGACCAACTGCCCAAGGCCAGTGGGCTTGGCCACTTGTCTTTCCCCATATCTGATCCCCTCTACGACAGAGCTCAGTTGTCATCACTGTAGTCCTAAGTTAGCATGTCACTACCATGGGACCTAAAAGAGACTCCCTTTCCATCTATACACTGTAAAATGAGGCCAGTCACATCTAACTAACTGCAGCCACACCTGATACTCAAGCACTAGGAACAACAAACTTGATGCTTACAACAGTGCTCACTCGCTGTCCCCCCGTCACTCACTCAACGTTACCCACTCTGTCAGTTACCCACTCTGTCATGGCTGTTACTACTGCTTTAAATGCTATGTTCCACTGACTCTTCCTTCTTTTCCCCAGCCTCGAACTGTGAACCACTCTGGTTTGGTTGACCTCCNGAGACAGGGTTTCTCTGTATAGCCCTGGCTGTCCTGGAACTCACTTTGTAGACCAGGCTGGCCTCGAACTCAGAAATCCACCTGCCTCTGCCTCCCAAGTACTGGGATCAAAGGCGTGAGCCACCACGCCTGGGTCTAACTCCCCATTCTTAACAACTAAAACCTTTTCTTCTCACTATCAGCCAAGTTCTACTTAGATTTCTTTTGAAATCTCTTCTCTATCCGTGTGTCCAATGCACAGACTTCAGGCAGCATGGAACACAGGGGAACTGTGAATATGGCCCAACACAAGATGGTACACACACTTATTTACAACATGATTTTGCAGGGTGCAAGGGAGTGTGAATTCTGTAGATGACATGACAATATCATGCTGCAATATTAAAAGGGCCAGACGTATCTCCTACCTTTCCAGTTTTACTTCATGTCACTTATTAAACAATTAAGCTCCCAATTCCATCATTTAAGGCTTATTATAACATCCCCTTGACTTTAACCATTTTGTTCAGCAAACTCATCCTGCATAGAGATCCACTGCTTCCCTCTCCGTGACTTCCACCCAATCTCTCTGATAATCTCAAAATTACTTTAGTTGGGCATTTCTCTTGCTTTCGTCCAAGCAGACTTCATTTCCCCTGCTTTCTGGTAACTGAAAACATGAGCTACAAAAGCTAAAGACTTGGCTTTGTGTTTCAACTATATCCCCAGGGAATCACACTTAATCCTGAAAAGTGTTCTGCCCTTTAGAAGGGGCCAGGTACTCAATGTTGTCTAAGTCTCATCTTTTCAGTCCCAACTGAAGTTCACCTCCACACTGCATTTCGGTTCTCTTGATCAGTCAGTACCTTATACGCTATGTGACTGTGTCAGGGCACCCAAACGACTTGCCTTCCGGAGACTTATCATCAAACGCACTCATAACTTAAATCGGGTTCTATTCCCAATAAGCTCAGAAGACGACTTACAGACGACACGTTCTGGAGGCCCTTGATCTTGAAATTTATTAAAGCCTCCACGACCGCCCCCTCGTCCAAATCCTCCTCGGCCGCCGCCCCTGAAACTGCCGCCGCCTCCGCCGCCGCCCCTGAAACTACCGCCGCCTCCGCCGCCGCCGCCACCTCGGAAGTGGCTGTTGCTGCCGCCGCCACGGTTGAAGCCTCCGCCTCCACCACCGCGATTAAAGCCTCCGCGACCTCCGCCTCGGAAAGACATGCTCTCTCCGGCCTGGCGAAATAGACGGGCCGCTCCTCCCGGTCACCGCGGGCCGATCATTTCTCTAGTCCCCTCCGCCTCGCTCAGGCCACCAAGAAGGGGACAGCAGTAAACGCCGCCCTGCCACTCGCCCACACGGCCATTGGCGAGCGCGGAGAGTGGGGTGCCTTCGCCCCAGCCCCCGGCCCGTCCCTCGCCACCGCATCCTGTGCCTCGCCACCGCATCCCGCCCCGCGGCTGCCCTCACCCTCGCCCGCCGCCACACTCACCGCGCCACGTGCGTCTCCAGCCTGGCCCGGCGCGCGCGCGGAGGAAGACTTCCGGCGCGCTCAGACCTCCTCGGCCACCGTAGCCGTACAATGTTACCAGCCTAGAGACTGGAAGGGCAGGTCTGCAGGAAGGGCCTGTCACTCACTACCGGACGCAGCGGTCCCAATGCCTTCCCTAGCAGAGCACACAGCACCGGAAGAGAAACAATAGCGTCCAGCGTGACCCAACCACCAGCTCATCCACGGAAGGACCACCACGCTAGAGGTGGCGGAAGTGACGCGAAATAGAAGCGCCCTCCGTACGTGACGTTTCCGGAAGTGTGGGTTGTTTGGGTCCTTCAGTTCTGACAGCTGGCCAGGCGTGTCTTTATGAGGCGTGTCTTCGATGAGGCGTGCTGGCTGCAGTTGGTACCACTCGCAGGGCTTTGTCATTTCTTGGGTTGCAAGAAGGTCGCGACCTGACTCTGCTCCACGGAGTGGGGCCACTCGAGCCGTGCTCAGCCCAGGGTCCGGCAGGAGCACGTCCAAACCTGCCACCGCCTCTGTGTGTGAGTGTGCGTGTGTCCTGTTATTATTAAATAGGGAAAGGTGTGTGTTTGTGTGTGAGCTGACAGAAAGGCAACCATCTTTTTATACTGTCTCAATGTCTTCATTCATCAAGTACGTTTTGAATTCCGAGAGGCTATGTACCCATCTAGAGATTACACCGCACCTCCCGTCTCGTTAACTCTCTCATCTCCGACATCCTTTTCCTTACACCACTAAAACTTCACTCATAACAAAAGAAGCGACCTCTAGTTCTTAAATTTGGTTGACTTCTTTTGTATCTGTATTGTCTGAAACATCACTTGGCATTTGGCAATACCACCTTTTATTTTAAAGAAAGTAGAGGGTTATTGTGAATAAATTTTTACCGAAAAGATCTTTGTAAAAGATACAGAAACATTAAGAATTCCAGTATGCCAGTTACTCTAAACTGTAAACTTCCTGAAAAAGTACACACCAGTTCCAAATATTAAAAAAATTGGGCAAATGTACTTTAAATGTAGATGTTATAACCATATATATATATCCAATTATATATTATTATATGTAATATATAACACAATTATTAAATACTAAATTATGATATATGTAATAATTATTAAATATGTAATTTTACATACATACACACCATATATGTGTGTGTATACACAATCAGCACTATCCCTACCTCTATTCTAGACTTGTGGCAATCTCTAATCAAACCTGATGGGTTTCTATTTATTCCTGTGAAGTACCTTTGTATTGTCATAGCTGAGTTCAGCCTTTTGACACTGCTACCCTTTTTCATTGCCACTCCAAATCACTCAATATAGTTTAAGAATTCAGATGCTCAAACATCACAACAGGCAACATCTCCCATTCTGGGCCCCAGACTAAATAAATGCTTGTTCACTTAACAACTTCTGTCTGTGCTGCATTTGATGATATAGTGAATTTAATAAAATTGCTGTTTTGTATAGTGTCATACTCAGCTCCCCCCATAGCCCTGCACTTTTCCCTTAGCAGTGTGTCTAAAGCCTTTTACATGATCAGTAAGCAGTTGTGAGCATACCATCTCTCTGCCCCATCAGGCTAGAATTGCTGCCTTGCTTTCTTTATGTGTCTTTGTTAGACTTTTCCTCTTTCCTGAAGTAGCTCCATTTTCCATCCACTAGAACAGCCCCATATTCTGACCATGGAGGAATGCTCTAAATAATTTTACCATTTCCACAACCCCTGAATAAAATTTACATGCACACATATACATGCATGAATGTACACACTAGAACAATAAACTTTATATCACACAATACTTGCCCAAGCTTTTTTAACTGTGGCAAAATGTACATAATATAAATTGTAATTATTCTTAAATTATTTCATGCTATTAAGTTCATTCACATGGCTGTGCAATACAGTGCTTTTTTGAATAGAGAGTGATATTTTCACTGTGAACCTATGGGGCTAGGGAGATAGCTCAGTGGATAAGAATGCTTGCTATACAAAAAAGAGGGTCAAGGTTAAAATCTCCAGCATGCCAAAAAAAAAAAAAAAAAAAAGTTGAGCATTGCCCTGGATGCCTGTAACCCAAGTTTATCAAACTTTGAAAGTGAAACTTTCTTAGTTTTTCATATTCCATCATGCCCTGGTTTACTGTCTGTAAGTCTAAGTCCCGGGATGAGTTCCTTTCTTTTGTTTTCTTTTTAATAATTTATCTTTGGTCATATATGAATTTCTTTTCCTTTTGCTTTCTTCTCTTTTTTCCCTAAACTTACCAGTTCTACTCATTGGCAGGAGAGACGACTCAGTGGGTACGAGTACTTGCTGCTCTTGCAAGTTGAGTTCCTAGTACCTGCTTTAGGAGGTTCACAGTCATCAATAACTCCAGTTCCAGGGAATCCAGTGCCCCTTTCTGAACTCCATGGACACCCAAACACACATGGCACAGACTTACACATAAATAAACAAAAGTAAACCTATTTTTTTTTCTGAGACAGGGTTTCTCTGTGTAGCTCAAGCTGTCCTGGAACTCACTCTGTAGACCAACCTGACCTCAAACTCAGAAATGCCTCAACCTCCTAAATGCTGGGATTGAAGCCATAAGCCACCACCGCTCAGAAAATAAATCAATTTTTAAAAAGAAATTCTACTTATTACCTAAGGCTTAAAACTTGTTCAGTAATTTTTTTTAACAGATGAGAACCTTGATTCTAGTTTAGCAATAATTTAAAGCATAGTAATAAAAGTTAACTAGAATTATCTTCAGCAGAAAAGAAAATCATAAACATTTTGCATTCCTTGAGGCAGTGTGCATTCCCTGAGACAGTGTGCATTCCCTGGACAGTGTACATTCACTGGGGCAACATGCATTCCCTGGGACACCGTGCATTCCTTGGGACAGCATGCATTCACTGGGGCAGTGTGCATTCACTGGGACAGTGTGCATTCCCTGGGACATCATGCATTCACTGGGGCAGTGCGCATTCACTGCCTCCTCAGTTCTTGTGTTGGTTAGGGTTTTTGTCAGCATAACACAAGCCAGAGACCTCTAAGAGAAGAAAAACTCAAATGAGAAAATGTTTCTAACAAATTTGCCTTTTGCAAGCCTTTGGGGTATTTTCTTACTTGAAGATTTGTTGTTGACTTTGGCTACTTTGTGGGCTCTTCTTTCTTCCACCCATCTCCTCCCCTTTTCTTTCACCCTTTCAACTCCCTAACACTAGGTAAGTGAGAGAAGATAGAGAGAATAGGAAAGAGATCTCTGAATAAAGTCAGGGGTCTGAAAGGGTGTGATGTTATCATCATTGGACTACTTCCTGCTGATTAGGGCCATTGAGTTCTTTGGGGCAAGTTTGATCTTCACCATCATGATATCTAATTCTTTCTTGTTTCTTCTTTGTGCATGACTGCTTAATAAACCATGACCAACAGCAGCCAACAAGCAACCCACCAACCAATAGCCCAACAACAACCCTCCACCTCTCAGGGCCTGACATTTATTTATCCTCTGAAAAGTTCCCAGAATTCCAAACATCACAAAATTCCGCCCCTGGTAGAGCATGAGGAAAATCATAGTCGTCTTCTGTAGACAAACTAAAGCAGCCCTATATCCTACTCCCAGGATTAAAACAAAAATATTCCTAATGCTCTGTGAGTTTGTTTTTTTTTAAGAAACCAAAATTCCAAAATCATCACTACAATGAGTGATGTAGAAGCCCAGCCCACTGCTTGTAGTGCCATCCCTGGGAGGGTCCTGGGATGTATAAAAATGCATGCTGAGCAAGCCAGGGGGCTAAGAAATGTTCACCCATGGCCTTTGCTTCAGCTCCTCTCTCCAGGATCCTGCCTCGAGTGTCTGCCCTGCCCTTCCTTCATGATGGACAAGTGTAAGCTGAAATATTCTTTCTTCCCTGGATTGCTTTCGGTCGTGGTGTTTATCACAGAATTTAGACCCTAAGTTAGACAGGCTTTTCTCCTACCTCTGTCATCAGAGAACTTCAGAAATCTGGGTCTTCTAGACTTCCATGAATTATATTCTTGCTTTTGCAGTAAAGTCTGAGCATCCTCTCTACAGTGAAAGCTGCAATAGTTCACAATACACCTGTCCCAGCTCGGCTGACTCTATAGGGAATGTGTTCTGAGCAGCTGAAGGAAGAGGGGCTGTTTGCAGATGGACTCATGGGATGCCTGCAGGGAAAAATCAAAACCAAAGAGCATCTCATTGCATCCATCTTTACTGGTGAATTTGACAGACAGTGGTTAGGCCATGCTCAGTGGAGTGCGCTGCCTATCCTAGCACTGGAAAGATTGAGGCATGAAAATTGTGAGTTCTGGACCAACCCTAGTCCCAGGGCTGTGAGGTGCTGCCTTAGAATAAAAGCCCTACCCCAAAGTGATCAAAGCCTCAAATGTTGTACTTGGTCATTCCTGGATCTGGAAAGAGACTTAGACTATTTTACATATAGAATTATTTAGAGCGCTTGTTTAACCATCTTTCTTTCCTAGACTCAAATGTGTTTAAGGATTGTTCGATAATGAAAGTAATCTGTGATAAAAGCATGTGGGCACACACAAGCCAACGGGATGGAATTTTCAAGCTCTTGGTGTTACATGGCAAGCTCCACCAGAAAGCAGTCCAAGAGAAAAGGCACTGATATTTCCAGCGACAGTCTGATATCACCCAGACTTGGCCATCTGTCAGCCCAGTGTCGCCACGATGATCACAAGACAGACGTGGCCTTGGAGGCAGAGGTGGTGGTTACCCAGAGGAAACCCTCAAAACCCATTTAGCCACTGCTTTGAACAAATGCTCAGGTCAGCAGCCACAAAGTTTACGGTGGTGCCCGCAAGATGGCAACACTTCATCACAGAGACCACGTGCCAATTTCGTGGCTAACTGACTGACTAGCTAATCCCGTACATCAGATAGTATCACAACAGCAGATGCATTTGAGATACAAGTGTGTCTTTTGGGCCTGAAGGCCTAGTTAATTCCAGGCCTAATTATCCTTTGGCTTCAAAGGAGCTCAGAGTATTCGTATCTTTCAACAAGAACGCCTATGTAACAACCCGCCTGCCACTGGTACACTAAACAAAAGAGGTGCAGAAGTTGGTTGGCCTGTGCCCATGCATTATACCACGTATCACATACCATGGCCCCAAAAGATGGCAGGGTTTGCTGAGTGCCAAGCCAACGTGAGCGCTAACGGCCCTCCGAGAGGGCTACTGCTATCCTCTAGGGATTCATGTGTACATTTAACCACAGCCTCACATTTAACATCATGTCTCTCATAGAAATGATAAATGGGTCTGGGAAGAATCAAGGGATACAGGCAGGAATGACTACATTTACTATTGCTCCCAGAGATCAGCTCGGAGTTCTAGACTCCCTGTTCTATACTATACTCTGTGGAGTTTGATAGAGGTCTTGGTCCCCAAAGGTACCACACTTTCTCCAGGGGTACACTAAAAACGCTCTTGACCCAGGAGTGGTGTGGCACACATCCGTAATTTTAGTATTCAGGAGACAGAGCAAAAAGGAACCCTGTAGTTTGAGGACACCCTGGTCTGCACAGTAAGGGCCAGGCCAGCCCTGGCTACATTATGAGACTGGCACTCTGCCTCAAAATAATAGTATCAACAAAATCCCATTAACAAAGGAAAACTAAAGCCATTTCCTGGTGCACACTTGTCTCTTTGTGTCTAAACATCAGGAAGAAAGCCAAGGGCTCTGATAACTCAGGGAGAAATGGAGCTCCTGTAATCACAGTGGGGGTTGAAAGGAGTCGGTGTGTGATCACATGACTGCTTGAGTGCCTGTGTTGACATTAAAGAAATAGAAACAGCAACTCTGAGCTGAGAATGGAAGCCAGGACTTTGGCTCGTGCCTGGAAGACACTGTGGGTTATACCATCGGATAAGCCACTGAAGCCACAGAGGTCAAGCTCAGAGGGAAGGTGTTAGGTTATTAATGAAGAAGGGACCGTAGCCAAGCATCAACTGTGGCCTCGCCATGAACCGCAATGTCCCCTCCCCCCCAATAACTCCGTCTTGGGAGGTTTCTCTCAGGAAGAAGAGACCTGGGGGAATTTTGGAAGAACTACTTTTGGAATATATACGGAAGTAGTCCAAACTGTGAACCAGAGACACAGGTGAGTCTTCCAGACACATCCTGTATGGAAGATCTTGCCAGCCACCTGTGAGGAATGCCAGAAAACACCAGACAACAAGCACTTGTCGGATCCCTCCGTGTTCCTGTCAGCAAAGAGACCTAGTCTACCAAAGGGCAGCGCCTCTCTGACTGAACAAGGCATGGTGTAATAGCCCAGTCTTCCTCTGAGGCAAGGACCTGACCAATCACAGTTCTCCAGAGCGCCCCACAGGCAGGCTTTGTTGAATCCACATAGAGATTCATTTCTCTTGCTCTGCTCTCCCCGGTTTCTCTCTTTTTTCCATGGGCACTGATGCCTGACAGGAGTCTTGCCCCTAGAGGACGCAGACGGGCAGCATTTCAGCTGCCACAGATCTCTCCTCAATCTTAAGTCAACGAGTGTAATTTTATTTACCGAATGGCGCAAAAGAGGGGGGGAAATCCCTTCCATGGTACTTTCTGTGTTCCTTGGAAAACAGATTCAAACTGGGGCATTGTCTGGGCCAAGATGGAGCAATCTGTCTCCACTGGTGCGAACACTTCCTATTGGTGGCCTGCCTCAGGAATTTACTGGGAAGGCTGGTTTTTTTGTTTGTTTCAGTTCCGATAAAACTCTGGCTATTAACCAAATCCTCTAACAGTTCAAAAGTACAAAGCTCTTTAGGAGGCTTTTCCTTTTTAAATATTTTTTCAGGGGTTAAACATTAAATGTCAGGAGCATATCTGGATGGACAAGGGTCTCCTGTGGAGACTTGGCCTCACACTCCTCCGGCATGAAGCTCGCTCATCTCATTCTGTTTCTCTTGGTTCTCCACTTGAGTTCTTCCAGGGTGAGTGATGCGATTTTTTTATGGGAAGTCTTTTCACGAGACATTTTAAAGACTATAAAAATATAGGAAATTTCTCAAAGGACACGATTTAGACATACATATTACATCAGGTCAGTTGTTAAGAATGCAAATATACAGTAGCAGTTAGTCTTGGTAAAAGGAATTTAAGGAAATAGTTTTTGATATGCTTGTGTGCATCAACATTGAGTTGAACAAGAACTTGGTTGATTCGTTGCTATAATTTACTGTTCTATTAAAACAGTAAAGCATCCTGCTCCTTCTGCATGTGACCTATAGTGATAGGGAAATGATAAGACAGGGTCTTCCTCCCGTATCCCCTTTAAGGAAATTGTAGAAAGATGATTAACTAGTCAGAGGGAAAATAATAAGCAAGATGTAAATTACCTTTGAAAATGCAAAACAAGGGGATATTCTAGGATCATAAAGATCTTAATTAATAGCAACAGAAAGTATTGTTAAGTGGGAAATGTAGGAATGTAACTGAACTTCACAGTGTAGCCTACTCTCACTTAATCATGCTCAAATAACTCAGTAAATTCACTCAATAAAGGCCCATTTTTATGAAGTTATGAATAATAATTATATAATGTGGAGTTTGCTGAATATTGTTCTTAGTACTGGGCATTTTGTATCTGTGTCAGGGCATCAAAGCACGCTGTCTAGGGTGTCTCCGCAAGATGACATTGCTTACCTGATGACCATGTGGCTGATGGGGAGTTGTGTCCCTGCTTTCAACAGGAGGCTGTCACATATCACTAGTCCAAGAAAGACCAAAATCTGTAGTATAATTTTCCCCTAAATATTTATCATTAAATACTAGTGTAAAAAAGGGGGGGGATTGTAAAATCTTTCTATACAGATACTTGCAAAAATGGTAAAAATACCAGATTACCAGATGGCAAATACTTCAGTGAGAGATCACCCAAAGCTGAGAAGAGACTATGGAACAAGTGAGATTAACACTGGGCCATGGAGCCGGGTGTGGTGGCGCACGCCTTTAATCCCAGCACTTGGGAGGCAGAGGCAGGCGGATTTCTGAGTTCGAGGCCAGCCTGGTCTACAAAGTGAGTTCCAGGACAGCCAGGGCTATACAGAGAAACCCTGTCTCGAAAAACCAAAAAAAAAAAAAAACAAAAAAACAAAAAAAACACTGGGCCATGATTCCAGGTTTGAGTCGATATTTGGTGAGAATGATCCGTTGCAGCCCTTTCGGGCAGACAGGGAAGCAGGTATTTTAAGTACGACTTGTCACCCAGGTAAATAAATCTATCCCATCAGAGTCACCCATATACACCTTTGTTGTGGGATATGCTGGTCACAGAAACAGCAAATTGCAAGAGAGAGCTTGTTCACATTCCAGCCAACTGGAGACAGGAGAATTAGTCTTTGCCTCTGAGAAAGGCTCCGGTCTAACCACAGCTGAGGGTCAGAGCCTGTGATCAGAGGTTAGGAAACAGTCTGTGCATACATAATCGACTACCTCCCACAGTTACCATGGTAACCCGCAGGTCAGAGGCTGAACTACAGCAAATAACTAAAAGTTGGCGGGGCTTCAATCTGGAGTGGCTTTCTAGTTGTCTCCTAGATTCTCCTAGGGGTAAGGCCTCCTGCCCTTGCCCTTTCTCATCTCTCATTGCTTAGAGATTTGGGGCAACGACTGATTTTGAACTACTTCCTGCCAGACCAGGGTGTAGACTTGAGTTAGAGGGGTGAAACTACTCAGAACTATTTGGAAGTATTTGAAACATGGTATCCACTTGGTATTATCCAGATAGTGAGTGTTAGAAGACCATCTCCATTGACTAAGCAATAGGAACACATCCAGGTGATCATCCAATGGGTCATTATTCATTCATTATGTACTTAGCTTTGGTAGACTATTTTGAACAGTGACCTGAGATCAATCAGGAATTTACTTCCTCATTTGGAGAAATCAAGACCTAGAGTTTGAAGCCAATCAACGCTTGGGTGATTTCAGCCCTGGTGTTTTCCAAAGCGTGGTTTCCTTTTCCTGTAATGCTCCCATGGATGGGATGTGGTAGAGTCATATCTTTTGCAAGATAAATTTAACCCATATGTGTTGGCTCAGTGGCTTGACATCCTTCAGTCCTACCAAAGAACTGGCCATTGGGGGCACTTCATAAAGTCTAGCCCAGGGATAATGGAGCTGAGCACCATGCTTGCTTTTCTTAAATGTCATAAAGACCCAGGCTGTAGGGCAGACATTGTCTAGGAGACCTTCTGTAGGAAACATCAGCTGCTAGAAGCAGCTTTATTGTATGGCAGTGAGACTGGTTCTTAGTGATTGTGCATACCGGACAGTGTCTGTCAATTTCAAGTTCCCTACAAGTCTCCCATTTTATAGGGGCTCAGTTGGACCATTTGTGTGGGCCCCCTCTGCAAGCAAGACAACTGTCAAGGCCTGGGCCCAAGTCAAAACGGCTTCCAGACAAACTGAAGTGTTTTTAAGAGAATCTCTTCTTTATTATGAAAAACAATGTCAAAGTTGATCAACTTATAAGGAGAAAGGTTTTATTTTGGACCAAAGTGTTGGGTATCTTAGTCCCTCATTGCCAGGAACTGCTGTTTTGGGCCTGTGGTTGCACAGTGCACCATGGCAGGACTGTGTGGGAGAGGAGACCCATTCACTTCATGAAGACCAGAAAATGAAATGATAGAAATAGCAGTTCTGACATCTCCTTTAAAAGTATTAACTTGCTTCCTGTGACATCACTTCTTTCTACTAGGCCAAATTTTAAAGGTTCCTGTCACACTATGAGCTGGGAACCAAGGCTTCAACACATAGGCCTTTATATCCAAATGGAGAATATGACTCCTCTCTTCTACCTGGCCAGTGGGTTGAGGTCACCAAGAAGTATGTAACTCCTGATAAAAGCCTGAGCCATCAAATACATCTCGACTTCATTTTTGCCATGAAGGTTCCTCCACTGCCACTTTGACATAGCCTGAACTTCAGTAAGGTTTTAACAGTTTCAGAAACCCTTTCAGACTCACAGAACAAAGTTTTTACCCAACCATAGCATCCACAAATACTATTACATATATATATATATATATATATATATATATATATATATATATATATTCTCCAGTGGCTCTGGGCATCATAGTATAGTCAGTTTGCTAAAAATTTGCTAATATTCTCCAGCTCTGGACCAAGATCCTTTTGCTATGAGGGTATCCCCCTTGGGTTGCTTTTGGCACATGCCTATGTATCTCTTAGTCACCTTTTGAACGGTTCTATAGTATTATTCTTTACCATGGGAGCATCATATTGTGTGCTCTGGTATGTTTGACTTAGCACATCCTTCATAGCAGGTTCACAGATGAGGACTTCATCTTCTGTGTTATATAAGAGAGCCAATCTCCTTTGAGTCTGCGAGTAAGGAGAACTCCTATCAAAACTCCATTTGTTGGAACATTCTTGTGTGTGCTGTGTGTGGTCTATACATGTGCACTCACCCATTTGAACATATTGGGAGGACTGAAGGCAAGCTTCATGTATCTTCTTCAGTCACTCTCCTTTTGAGACAGGGTCTCTTGTCATGGCTGGCTTTCATACCAGGACTAGGATTTCGAAATCAAGTAGGCACTCTTGCTTGCACAGAAAGCAGTTTATTCATTGAGAAATCTTCCCATGCTTTTTCGGAGCATTCTTAGATAATATTTGTGAAATCCCAAGAATTGGCAGTCAGGGTCCTTTGGGGAGGAGCCTAGGTCCTCCCATGCCTGGCCATTGACTTTGGTTTCTGATTTGCTCGATTGCATCCTTGAACAGGCAGATAACTTGATATCCATTGTCATAGACAATAACCACTGAGTCCAGAACAGCTTCTGATGAATCTGAAGCTTGCTAGCATGTTCAATTTCTCCCTCTTAAGTAGTTCATGATCTCTTTCTTTCCAAATTGATCCATGGGGTTTGGCGTGTAGTTTGGTGTTAGAGCATGTGTTTAGCATGTGCTGGGTCCTGGATTTGATTCTCAGAGCCACCAACACCATGAACACCACCACCACCAACAACAATGATTTCCTGAGAATGATCCCCCTAAAAGCATATTTTGTGCTCTCCTTACCCAGATGAAGGGTCTTCACCAGGACTATAAATTCCATCTTCTATATCAAGCGGCTTCTGTTACCACTGTTGTTTGACATGATACCACTAGATACTCATCTTTATAAGTTCTTGGTCCATAGGACCACTCCCACTATGAACATCCTATGGTGGCAGGCCTGTTAGAATAGAATGGCTGGAGTAAACTCATCCTCTCATTTGGCTGTCTGGATACAATTACATCCAAGTTCTTTAGTATGTGTGGCATTATGACATTTTGATTGTATGGAGGGGGGGGGGAAGTATCTTTGAGATCCAGAACTACAGGTCAACTGGATTCTCTAGTCTGGATGGTGAGTTGTGGTTTGACACCACTAGGTCAGCATTTTCCACAATCTGGCTAATGTCTCAAGTCTTAGTTTTTGTATTAGTAAAATTAGATGTTAGCTGGGACCAGAAAGGATAGCTGAAGTTATATACAAGAAAGGTAGCCAGTATATGTTTAATATGTTTCTTAGTATTTTATTTCAGTGGCTATGCCCTCAAATTTGAAATTCTTGGTGTGAGACAAGTGTAAGTGTTTATGTAGTCTTCCTTTCTCCCCATCCCAGACTCCCATCTACTCAGATGTCCAGCCTCATCTCTTAAAAGGTTTCTTTAGTTTGTCTCAGCTTAGAGGACACAAGTCTGTTCCAGTGATGGTTAGATGTCCATTCTGAAGGCTCACTCTAGCATAGATTCCAGTAAATCTCATCCCAACAATTAAATAGTACATTCAGCACGTGCAGGAAATGATTCTTTCAGTATGAGTTTCCCATTTGACAGTCTAAGACGTAAGAAAATAATATTTTTGAGATTTCTTCTGAATCGTTGTCTTTCCAGAAAGTTTGGGAAGCTTATATTCAAAATTGAGTAGTTGGCCTTATGCCAATGAGAAAATCCAACTATGTGTCTCTCCTCATCCTAGTCACCTGGGTCCATGAAAGACACTCTGACTGGAACAATGGGACCAGTGTGAGCTGTAGGATTCATTCTTGATCACAAACGTGAACCCCTGCATTTGGTGAACCACTCATTTTCCACTGTGGGGGGTTTAAATAGGCATGGCCTCCATGGACTCCTGTGTTTGAATGCTTGTCCCATAGGGAGTGGCACTATCAGGTGTGGCCTTGTTGGAAGACGTGTGTCATTGTAGCAGGCTTTGAGGTCTTGTATATGCTCAAGCGATGCCCAGTGTAGTCCCAGTCCCCCTTCTGTGGCCTTTGGATCAAGATGTAGAACTCCCATCTCCTTTTCTAGCACCATGTCTGATTGACCATTGCCATATTTCCCATCATGATGACAATGGACCAAACCTCTGAACCTGTAAGCCAGCCGCAGCTAAATGTTGTCCTTTATAACAGTTGTTTTGGTCATGGTGTCCCTTCACAGCAGTAAAACCCTAACTAAGACACCTATCCTCTTCCAGAATTCTAGGCAGGGCTGGACACATAGCTCACAAACTATGAATGCTTAATGCCCTTCTAGAGTTCCGTTCCCAGTACCCACATCAAGTGGTGTACAACCACCTGTAACTCCAGCTCCAGGGAATCAGATGCCCTTTTCTGGCCTCCACAGACACCTGTATTCATGTACAGATAAACACATGATTAAAACTAAAATAAAATGTTTAAAAGTTCCATGTAGGTAGGGGCATCTCATTTTCTTTTTCTTTAATAGTTTGTGTGTTTGTAGAGGATGCATTGGGTTGCTTCCATAGAAGGTGCCCCACTCACTTTGGAGATTGGAGCAGAGGGCTTCCTGTCTTAGGTCTGGTTACTCCCTGTGGCGGGTCACACAATCGTGTTTGAATCCAAGCACCTGCTAATTTCATCTTTTGATGCTCCTGCCTTTCTTAAACCTGGCCCTTGCTCCTGCAAGTGTTACTGGCAATTTTGCAGTTGAGAATATGCACCCCCAGAGCTCCACCTACCTCCTGCTATTTATTTTGTGTTCCTAGGAAGAAGAAGCCCTGGTTGAAGAATTGCCTCTGATAAATTGGTCTGTGGGGCATTGTCTTGATTGATGATTGATGGGGAAGGGCCCAGTCCATTGTGGAAGGTGCCATCCCTTGGACAGGTGTGCTTAGGCAGTTAAAAGAAAGGTAGCTGAGCAAGCCACAGTAGGAAGTGTTTGTTTGCCATGGTCTGTGAGTCAGTTCTCTAGGATCCTGCCATGAGTTCTTGACTTGACTCCCCTCAGTGGTAGACTGTAATCTATAAGCCAAAATTGTTTTGGATCATGTTTTATCACAGGTAAAGAAACCAAACTAGAACATGAGTGGAAGTCAGCTTCATCATTTCAAAGTTTCTGTTGTCCCTGAATCAATGCTATTTGCTTCAACCATTCTAAGAATTCTGTAGGAACCTCACTGTGTTCTCTTATTTATCTGTTTTGCCTTGAGACTTGTATTAACTACTTTTCTGATCCTGCAATAAAACACCATAACCATTGGGTGTAGTGGTGTACACATTTAATCCTAGCAGTTGGGAGTCAGAGGCAAGCAGATCTTTGTGAGTTCGAGTCCAGTTTCATCTACATAGTGAGTTCCAAGATAGCTAAACCCACATAGTGAAGCCCTGTCTCACAAACAATACTCCATGACAAGGCAGTTTGCAGAAGAAGGGGTTTGTTGGGGCTGCAGTTCCTAAGGAAAGAAGTCCATGCTGGTAGAGTAGAGGAATGACAACAGGAGTTTAGGTGGCAGGCACAGCAGGCTGAGAAGTCACACCTTGAGCCACAAGCAGGAAGGAGAGAAAACCTCTATTGAGAAAAACAGAGTAATACCTTCCAGTATTAACACTATTCAGTCTTTAGAGCTGTGATTGCACGTCCAGGAACATGTCTGCCAGATGGAAGGAGCATTTGTGGGAAGCTTGCATTAATAAGGAAGTTCACTGCAGTATTATAGTAGTGAGACCCGGGGAACAAGTTAAATTGCTTCTTTGTGGAGTCCAGCTATAGGGCCATTAGATGCAAATTACAGTGGTCAGGGGGGCTGGAGAGTAAACTATGTGGTCAATTATATACCATTGACCCTGACCTCTGAAAAACCTCAAAAACTAACTAGGCCAATGATTTTATTTTTATCCCCAAGGCAAAATAATAGTTGATTTCAAAACAGTATTTTCTCTTTTCTTTTTCTTTTTCTTCTTTCTTTCTTTCTTTCTTTCTTTCTTAGCAATTAGAGCTAAGCATGCAGGATCCCTCCCTTCTTGCCCACACTATGCAGCCATCTTCCCACCAGCTCCAACTGCATTCTGGGAAAGGAGGGATGCTTGTTTTTAAAAAAAAAAAATAAGAAAAATCCCAACCAAAACCAATAAGGACCATATTGAATTTCCTATGTAACTCGAAACAATTCATTATTAGGGACTAATAAACATCCTACTTTTCAATCTAAGCACAACATTTGTTACATAAGAAGTTGGTGGTGTGTGTGGGTTGTATCTGGCCCATCACTTTCCATCAGAAGCAGGGCTCTCACCTAAGGTTGGTGCAAGCTAAATGAATCAACCAAGCCAGTGATGAAATGGATGATTGAAGACAACAATGAGAGGAATTTCGTTATAGTGGGCCAAACACTCTTCCTTTGGAAGGATTCTGATACAGTTGTTTACTCTTGGGATCTAAACTCTCGGGATACAAGTCACTCATCTAGAAAGAGACAAAGCTTTATATTGCCGTTTCTCCTCCTCCTCCTCTCTCCTCCTCCTCCTTCTCCTACTCCTCTCTCCTCCTCCTCCTTCTCCTCCTCCTCCTCCTTCTCCTCCTCCTTTGTTTAATCTTCTGTCTTAGAGTTTCTATTCCTGCACAAACATCATGACCAAGAAGCAAGTTGGGGAGGAAAGATTTATTCAGCTTACACTTCCACATTGCTGTTCATCACCAAAAGAAGTCAAGACTCGGGAAACAGGAGCTGATGCAGAGGCCACGGAGCAATGTTACTTACTGGCCTGCTTCCCCTGGGTTGCTCAGCTTGCTTTCTTATAGAACCCAGGATGGGTTACAAGCCCAGGGATGGCACCACCCACCATGGGTGTTCCCACACTTGCTCACTAATTGAGAAAATGCCTTATGGCTGTATCTCATGGAGGCATTTTCTCAAGGGAGGCTCCTTTCTCTGTGATAACTCCAGCTTGGGTCAAGTTGATACACAAAACCAGCCAGTACACTTATTATTATTATTATTATTATTATTATTATTATTATTATTATTATTTAATCCTTAGTGTTTTCCAAGGAAATCATTGTGACAGTTGGATAATGCCATAGTAATTAAGTCACCTCAACGTCCCATTGATATATATGTATACTTTATTTAGTATACAAATCTGTAGAATGGACAGGAATGTGATGGGCTCAGCTGGTAAGGGCCTCTCTCTTAATATTTGGTGTTCAACTTCCCATTGGCTAACCAAAGTCACATGGCCAAACCTAGAGTCCAAGTGCACCAAACTACACCTTGTCCCCAGGAAGAGGCACGGCTAAGGAAGGAAATGAAAATCAGAGCTATGTGCCTCATGTCACCATTATCACCATGTCACTATTTACACAGGACCTGGAATGTTTGTTATTTATGCCCTCTCCTGTGGGCTTTCGATGTCTTGCCTGTTAGCTCTTCTGTGGTCTGTTTCTCCATCAAGTTAAGGATTAGAGCCCCAGAAGTTGGCAGTCCACAAGACTCATCCCAGTAAATATAGCAGATAAGCACACACAGCTAACAAAGCCAAAACCTCTCCAAAGAGGGAGCAAGCATTTCCCCACCCCCTTATGGATATACATATCTATCCAGATCATTTGTCCTTCATGGACCTGCCACAATGCATTTAGCCGGTTGGGTCATTTTAAATGACAGCAGGGTGAGACTAGGGGATAGGAACCTTTGAATTTATAGAAAAGAAAGACTGCATAGCCCATCCCTAAGAATTATCCAGTCACCTTCTAGAGAGGCAAAGAGCCTCACAAAGAGTTTCCTGGCAGCCAGGTTGTAAACCACAGCAATCCTAAATTGGAAAAAGCCGGTTTGCTCTGACCCAGATCCTCCTTGTCCACCTGTCTACCTATTTAATAATTAGCAAGCTCCTGTCATCCCTCAGTAACTGAGAACATTACTTTTATTTAGTCAAAGCAGGATGAGAAGGGAAAAGCTACTTATCAAAGATCGTATAGCTAGCCAACAGCAGAAAGACCTTTTCACAAGCACTTACTTTGTTCTTTGGCTGTGCAGTGTGTTCTAACTTCCATGGCCCATCGCACATGCTAGCTTGGCTTCTGGTGATAAAGCTCTCTTCGAGTAATTTCTGTTTCTGAAATTAACCTCTCACCCATACTTCTATAAGTAATCCCCTAGGAAAACCCAGTGCCTCACCGCATTGGAGTTTGGTGGTATGTTCTCTTTGGTCTGTTCTTGGTGCCCTGTCTGGGATGAATAGATGTTTGTTTACACCTTTGTCTTTCCAAGAATAGTGTCACACAACACAAAGTTATGCTGATAATTGCTTAAAGTGTTTGAGACTGTATTTCTAAGATACATGAATTTATTTCTTTATAATCACACTGCTATACAAATAAATACATTTTGAATTAAAAAATTTAAACACAGAAGCACCTTAATAATTCAAAAATTAATGTTTTGTGATGTCACTCATCACTTTATTTTTGAAAATAATTTTATTTTAATGGCACATCCATAAAAAAAGAAGACATCACACAAAAACACAGAGGATAAATTCATAGTGAGAGAGTGGCCATCAAAGGAATTTTTGTTGTTGATTTTCAAGACAGGGTTTCTCTGTGTAGATCTGGCTGTCCTAGAACTAACTCTGTAGACCAGGCTGGCCTTGAACTCACAGAGATCTGCCTGCCTGTGCCTGCCAAGTGCTGGAACGAAAGGTGTGCGCCCCACTGCCCATCGATGAATGGAATTTTTTTTTTTAAAGATTTATTTTATTTATTATATGTAAGTACACTGTAGCTGTCTTCAGGCATTCCAGAAGAGGGCGCCAGATCTCATTAAGGATGGTTGTGAGCCACCATGTGGTTGCTGGGATTTGAACTTATCACCTTCGGAAGAGCAGTCGGGTGCTCTTACCCGCTGAGCCATCTCACCAGCCCCGATGAATGGAATTTGATACACATATAAAATTTGGTAGCGCTGGAGGAGGGAAGCATCATCCATTACTCCCCCGTGAAACCCGTCTCGGTTTCCCACACGGATCCTGTCTTGCCCCGTCCAGGACTTCTCAAAGCCATCACCACGCTGTGCTCTCGCTGCCTCTGCTGCCCCAGGTTCATAGCCAGCGACTGCCCATCGGCAGCATTCGGTGCTGTTCACGCCAGGGTTAGCACAGCTTGCTAAACCAAACATGCACTGTGCAGTGCTCCTTCTTCTAGCGCCAGCCTGTTCATCCTGGCAGCCATGTCTGTTCATCCTGGCCTTCCTCATGGGCTGCTACTTCTAAGAGACGTAGAATTTAGGCTCCACCCTGATTCTCCTAAACTCCCATGTTGTATTTGCAGAACATTGACACCACATACCCTCTGCCTTGTGTATAACACTAATCTGTTATATACTGTATGTCCCTATCATCAGATAATCAAGTCCTTATAAGACAGAGACTGTCACACTCATCTAAGCATCATTTTGCGAGTGCTCGTAGTTCATTAAACAGTTTTGCATTTAATAACAGAATTAATTAATAATGGAATGAATAAATGACAAGCATCAAATTCATCCTATTAGACTGTATACTGCATCTAATTTGTTACTCCGTACCATGGTTTTCATTGATCTCTTCTTTTTTTTTTTTTTTTTTGGTTTTTTGAGACAGGGTTTCTTTGTGTAGCCCTGGCTGTCCTGGAACTCACTTTGTAGACCAGGCTGGCCTCGAACTCAGAAATCCGCCTGCCTCTGCCTCCCGAGTGCTGGGATTAAAGGCGTGTGCCACCATGCCCGGCTCTCATTGATCTCTTCTAAGGCACACTTTTATCCCAGTCTCCTTATAAAAGCTCAATTGTGTTCCTGGCAACCATTAGTGATATTGCTTCTAATCCTTCGAATGAAACTGCAAAGAGTAGGAGCTATCAGCCTCAATGTGCAGATGAGAACACTCACGTTCCATGAGGGTAACCTGCCCTAAACTGGGGCTAGGAGTCAGGTTGTCTGATTCACAAAACCACAGCCCATACCCTCACCTGTGCTGCTGCTGTCGAGGTGCGTTTTGTTCTTTTCCTTCATTTCCTCACATTCTAAGAGCACAGAAAGCTTTCATTTGTTATTTATTCCCTCTTCATAGTACACATCATCAGCATCAGGTCTGCCTCAGGAGGAGCTGGTAGATCAGAAATGCTTACTGCAGAAATACACGCATCGCTCCTGTGACAAGGTCTTCTGCCAGCCGTGGCAGAGATGTATTGACGGGACCTGTATCTGCAAACTCCCCTACCAGTGTCCAAGGGCTGGCACCCCAGTGTGCGCCACAGATGGAAGAAGCTACCCGACATACTGTCACCAGAAGAGTTTCGAATGTCTTCACCCAGAGATCAAGTTTTCAAATAATGGGACGTGCGCAGCTGAAGGTAGGAAAGACACATGTAAGCAAGCCATTCGGACCAGAGGGCAGCGATAGGCCATCCTTTCAGTCACAAAATGCTTTGCTGCCAAATATTCTAATGACAACTTAAAATTCCTTAGACCATTTCAGAAATTGTTGGAAATTCTGTCCTGATCTATCTCAAGCCAAAATTCACTTGTTTCAAATATATATATATATATATATATATATATATATATATATATATATATGTGTGTGTGTGTGTGTGTGTGTGTGTGTGTGTGTGTGTGTGTGTGTGTGTGTATCACTGAAGTCAGGAGCTCAAACAGCATTAAAAAAAAAAATCAAACATCCTGATTCAATCCAATCCAAAGACACACACCAATCTGAGGCTCCTGTGCTGAAAAATGACTGGCAGGAAAATTCTAGAAGTCATTTCCTGTAATTAAACCATTATGATTATCTATGAGCAAAAAGCTTTGTACATACAGAAGGAAAAAAAACAAAAAGGAACAGTAGTCTTGGACCTGAGCCAAAGTCCTTCAGGCAGCGTTCATTCGCACTGCATGGCAAGACGCATGCTCAGTGAAAAGTGTTGGGTGTTCAGAACCGCAGCTGCAGTGAAGTCGTGTGAAGCAACACGGCCATGCACTGCCAGAAACGCCTTAGATTTGTTACACTTTTTTTTTTTTAAGACATGGTCTTGGAATGCTCTTTGTAGACTAGGCTTGCCCGTGTAACTCATAAAGATCCACCTGTCTTTGCCTCCTGATCACTGGCCACCACCAGCCAGCTATAAGTTTGATTTTTAATTAACTTTTGTTTGTGCTTTCAGGAACCTTTTACCAACTTTTGCCACCTACAATCAATTAAGCAACCCCGTGTGTTGGCTGTGTTTAGATAGTAGTGATTGAAGTGATAACCACGGGTGGTGGGAACACAGCCTTTCCTTGAGTCTGGTGATTTTAAGGTGGGGTGCTCTTTGCTGCTTAGCCCTTGGGGATCTCCTAAGTCTTGCTTCTGCTTGGTTAAAGAGATTAGTCACCAGGCCATCCATTCAGTATTCAGTGAAAAGGTCTTGCTATGAGGGGGCTGGAGATATGGCTTAGCAGTTAAGAGAGCTCGTTGCTTTTCCAGAGCACCAGAATTTGAACCCCAAGTACCAAGGTTGGGTGGCTTACAATTAATTGCCTGTAACTTCTGTGCAGGAGATTCAAAACTTCTTTTGGCTTCTACTACACACACACACACAGTGTGTGTGTGTGTGTGTGTGTGTGTGTGTGTGTGTGTGTGTGTGTGAGAGAGAGAGAGAGAGAGAGAGAGGGAGAGAGAGAGAGAGAGAGAGAACCTGCCTATGGGGCCATTAACATTCAAACCACCACAGTTAGTAAAGCAAATTCCAATTCACCACTTGAGTGAGTAAATGGTGTCTTGGATTGAAGTAAGTATAACCATATTTAAGGATTGATGTGAGAATTAGCTCTCACAAAATAATAGCATATCATTTGCTAAAATCATCATGACATTGAAAGTTAACTTAAAAATTAGATATTTAAGAAAGATAAGTGAAAAGGAGAGAAAATACTGAAATATTGTCCATCCTTTTGGTTTTTTATTTCAGGAAAGTTTAATGTTTCCTTAGTTTATGGAATGACAAACACAGAGGGGATTGTTCAAGTCAAACTTGTGGACCAAGATAAGAGAATGTTCATATGTAAAAACAGCTGGAGCATGGCAGAGGCCAACGTGGCCTGCCTCGACCTTGGATTTCCACTGTGAGTGCTGGTCTCAGAGGAGTTACCTCACAATTAATCTCCAACTGTTTTCTCTTTGACTGCTTAATCTCTCTACTGTGTAGTGCCTTCTATGTAACCAGAGAGTGCTAAATACCCAGCTCACAGCTCTGGGGTGGAAACTGAATGTCCAAGTTAGCCCAGCACTTGGGGCACCTGTCACAGCGGGAGTTCTGTGGAGACTCTCACACCTCACATATACTTCTGACTGCCTGGTTTTATGCCTCTAGAATGGCATCCACTTTTTCCCATCTCACGTTGTTTATTTAGGCCCTTCCCTCTCTCTTTCTTATTCTTTGTCAGCCTTGCAGAGGTGTGTTTGATTGGTCTTATCTTAGCACTTGCAAAGGCTCTGATTTCTTCTATATCCTTACTCTTTGCCGTTATCTTTAACTAGATCCCCTTCCTTCTTAAGTCCCCCCATTTATTATAATTAGTTGTTACTGAAGGAGTCGGTGCTGGGATAGAGCCTTGGCCATGTTTACTCTTTGGTTGGTGATTTAGTCTCTGGGAGCTCCGAGGAGTCTGTTTGGTTGATATTGTGTTCTTCCTATGGGGTTGCAAACCCCTTCAGCTTCTTCAGTCCTTCTCCCAACTCTTCCACTGGGGTCCCCATGCTCAGTCCAATGGTTGGCTGTGAGTATCTGCATCTGTATTGCAGAACCTCTCAGGGGTCAGCTATGCCAGGCTCCTGTCAGGAAGGGCTTCTTGACTTCAGCAATAGCATCTGGGTTTGGTGTCTGCAAATGGGATGGATCCCTACATGGGGAGGTCTCTGGATGGCCTTTCCTTCAGTCTCTGCTGCACTCTTTGTTCCTGCATTTCCTTTTGACAGGAGCAATTCTGGATTAATATTATTGAGTGGTTGGGTAGCCCAATCCCTCAACTGGGGGCCATGCCTATTCATTGGATATGATCTTAAACAATAATGAGATCAACCACACAAGGCTTCCAAAGCAAGAGCAGGTATGAAGATTCCTCAAAAGAAAAGCTGTATCTGTACTGACATTTACTGATGTATACTTCTGGAACCCTCTGATCAAGACAACTCACTGTCTTTGTGAAGGAACAAAATGACAAGATAAGGAGAAGTCAGGAATGACCTTCTCTGATGGGAAGAAAACACAAAATAAAAGGAAGCATTCTTCCTTAATAAAATTGGGAAAAAATTATTCCTTGAATGTTTGCTGTGCTTTCAACCCTGCCTGGTTGGTTGAAATAGATTATTTTAGTTATTCTTTCCAAAACCCCAGAGGTTTTAAGGCTTAAGTGAAGATCTTAAGGCAAAGATAAGGAGAATGTTAGTGTCTTCTACAGTCTCTAAATCATTTGGGGAAAGTTTTTCTGTAGAGCCTTACTTCCTGTGATAAGGTTATAAACACAAAGCTTATTCCACAAGTTTTCACTCATTCTGTTTGCAGGGGTGGTCGTGACATACAAGGAAGTTTTAATATACCTGCAGATCTCCATATAAATGACACTGAGTGCCTGCATGTACATTGCCGGGGAGTAGAGACCAGTTTGGCGGAGTGTGCCTTTACCAAGAGGAGAACTGAGACGTCCTATGGCTTGGCAGGTGTAGTTTGTTACAAGCAGGCTGCAGGTTGGTAGAGCACTCCCATCAAAATCTCTCATTTCATAGGAGCCTACAGTAAATAAGCAACGATGGATGTGCAGTTGTCAAGGAGACAGTGATGCCCCTACTAAGTTCTGAAGTTTAGACCTGATATTTGGGACCCTCACTGTTCTTTCTTTGCCACTTGAAACCTGCCATCCAGGTTTCTGTGTGAAAGCAAAATGGTCTGCCTCCTCTCTGCTTCCTTGGACAAGAGGACTCAAATAACCATAGCTGATAAGTCCAGTAAACATAAAGAGACATCTTGGCACCTCTTTTGAGCATTCAATTTTATGTACATTATGTATATTTCTTTAAAATGCTTTAAGTGACCACCCTATTGCCTCTACTGACCATGATGAAATATTGAAGGATCTTGTCTTGTTCAGGTCTTGTGCATGTATTCGAGCGTCTGTCTTTTGCAGATGGCAGGAAGGATTTCACAGCACCCTTCCCATTCATTCTTCAGCTCTTCTATACTCTTCCCAGCCCACTCTTCCACAATCGTCCCTGGGCCTTAGACGGGGTTTTGTTTATGGCTGAGCACTTGGTACTCACTTGTATTCTCAGCACATTGACCAGACATGTATGTGTGTATCAATCTTCATCCATGGCAAAAAAGGGCATCTCTACCGCAAGGCAAGGCACACTAGTCTACAGATACAAACACAAATGTTTTGAAGGCAGTTGGACAATATGACCATTTAGCAAACAACAGTTAGTAATGTCTTGGTCACTGATTTTATTGCTGTGAAGAGACACCATGGCCAAAGAAACTCTTATAAAGGAAAGCATTTGATTAAGGGCTGGCTTACAGGTCAGAAGTTTAATCCATTATCATCATGGCAGGGACCATGGCATTATGAAGGCATGGTGTTAGACAAGGAGCTGAGAGAAACATCCTGATCTGTAGCCAGAGACAGACAGACAGACAGACAGACAGACAGACAGACACTGGTCCTGTTTTGAGTTTTTGTTGTTGTTGTTGTTGTTCTTTGGTTTTTCGAGACAGGGTTTCTCTGTATAGCCCTGGCTGTCCTGGAACTCACTTTGTAGACCAGGCTGGCCTCGAACTCAGAAATCCGCCTGCCTCTGCCTCCTGAGTGCTGAGATTAAAGGCGTGTGCCACCACACCCGGCTCTGTTTTGAGGTTTTGAAACCTTAAAGCCTATCCCCAGTGACACACTTCCTTCAACAAGGTCACACCCTATCCTTCTAATCCTTTTAAACAGTTCTACTCCGGAGTGACCAACATTCAAATATCTGAGCCTAAGAGAACCATTCTTATTCAAACCATCATAAGCAGGTTCTAATGGAATCTTGTTACTTAGTTCAGGCTGACCTTGGGTTTGCAGTGATCCCTCTGTCTCAGGCTCCAGGGTGCTGTGACTAGAGGAATGTACTGCCATGCCCACTCCTTTGTATCCCTTCTTGAGTCACATTTTTATCTTACTTACCCCTGTAATGTGTTACGGATATTACACCACAAAACCATAAGTACATTTCATGGAGATAATCCCTGCTTTTCAGATTTCCCAACAAGTCAGTCCTTCCAGTGTGTGAATGGGAAGCACATTCCTCAGGAGAAAGCCTGCAACGGTGTCAATGACTGTGGAGACCAAAGTGATGAGCTGTGTTGCAAAGGTAGGGATAAATCCACCTTTCCAATCCACCACCTGCATCACTATGACTAAGAGTGTCATGCCAGCTAAATGTAAGCCCTCGTTTCACATGCGTGTGTGCATACAGTGTTTGTGTGTTGGGTATTGAACCCAGGGCCTTTACATGTTCTCTAGGCGTGCTACCGCTGAGCTGTTGCCTCACACCCTACCTCTCTGATAGATGAATAGTGGAAATAACCTCTGCTTTTTATTACACAGCTTGCCAAGGTAATGCTTTCCTTTGTAAGTCGGGAGTTTGCATTCCAGACCATTATAAGTGTAATGGTGAGGTGGACTGTATCACTGGTGAAGATGAACATCGTTGTGAAGGTAATCCACAAGTCTGTGGCCGCTCTACTCCGTTACTGATCCCTGCATATGAAACGTCTCTATGTGTCTATGTGGCTCTATTCCATTATTGAACCCTGCATATGAAATAGCTCTATGTGTCTATGTGTCTATGCATGTATTTGGTTTGATTTAAAATTAAATCTATGGGGGGCTGGAGAGATGGCTCAGTGGTTAAGAGCACTGACTGCTTTCCCGAACGTCCTGAGTTCAAATCCCAACAACCACATGGTAGCTCACCACCATCAGTAATGAGATCTGATGCCCTCTTCTGGGGCATCTGAAGACAAGCTGGAGTGTACCTACATATAATAAATACATTTTTTTAATTAAAAAAATAAAATAAAATAAAATAAAATAAAATTTATGGACCAGTGAGATGGGTCTGTGGGTAAAAGTTGCTTGCTGCTAAGCATGTTGACCTGAATTCAATCTCTGGGACCCACATGATGGAAGAAGAGAACTGTTAAGTTGTCCTTTGACTTCCACATGCACATCACACATATGTCATAACACAACCTCCCAAGTAAATAAATGCATGTGATGCACCTTAAAAGTTAAACATAGGCCCAGAGAGATGGCTCAGCGGTTAAGAGCACTGACTGCTCTTCTGGAGGTCCTGAGCTCAAATCCCAGCAACCACATGGTGACTCACAACCATCTGTAATGAGATCTTATACCCTCTTCTGGTGTGTCTGAAGACAGCTACAGTGTACTAAAATATAATAAATAAATAAATAAATAAATAAATAAATAAATAAATAAATCTTTGGACCAGAGAGAGCGGGGCTGGAGTGAATGGGGCTGGAATGAGAGGGAAAAAAAAAGTTATAATTAATTTTTATTATTTAACATACAAAATAAGTTTCACTGTGATATTTTCAAATATAAATATCATGGTATTTTGCTTACACTTATCCCCGAAACCCCACCAGATTCTGGATATATTTTGAAGGTTTGCCACTGGTTGGAAGGATTGGAAGCACTTGGGCAGTGAAGGGTGACTTGCAAGGGTGCTGGCCTGAAAGGTGAAGGCTGGCAGTGTTGTCTGTGGGGATGGGGAGAGCAGTGGGAGGAACAGGATACCCTTCTTGTTTATGGAACTTCTCCAGTGCTGTGCCTGTAAATGTTAACAAGCAGTTTCAGGGAGGGAGAAGGGAAACCTGATGTATGGCTTTTACCATTTCTGTGCTCACCAGGGCAGATTCCAGGCTGTTGCCACACTGTCACAGAGCATGAGCTAGGAAGCCACAGGTACAGCAATGGAGCCAGGTGGCTCCAGCATCCGTTGAAGTACGTATTGCTGCGGACTGGAGTCAGTCGGCCGCTCAATCCGAGGGAGAATCAGGGTCCCAGTATAGGTGGTCAGGGAGTCGGCAAAAAGTGACAAACAGACACGAACACATGGGAATGTTGATTTGAATGTAATTTCTTTTTTTTTTTTTTTTTTTTTTTTTTTTTTGGTTTTTCAAGACAGGGTTTCTCTGTGTAGCCCTGGCTGTCCTGGAACTCACTTTGTAGACCAGGCTGGCCTCGAACTCAGAAATCCGCCTGCCTCTGCCTCCCAAGTGCTGGGATTAAAGGCGTGCGCCACCACGCCCGGCAAAGCGAGCATCAGGCTTATATTACAGAAGGAAACAAGGAAGTTAAGTGATACATTAAGGTCATCCAAGGTACTTTGAAGTTATCTGATACAAAATGATTTTTTAACAGGAATGCAAAAGCTAACAGGAGCCAACTGAGATAAAAATCAATGTTAACACCTGGGATCAAAAGCAGCCCCACCTAAGGTCAGCTTAATCTTAGAAGCCAGGGCCAAGGGCTTCATGCCCTTACCATAGTTCCAATTCTAGTCTATTTTATAGTTCACCTTCCCCCTAACCCATTGTAAATTCCTGTGTATAGGAGCTATTGTTCTAAGTATTTACCCTACTTCCTTCTTAGACCACAACCTTCCTTCTTCCTAGGCCATTGTAAATTCCTGTGTGTGGAAGTGAGTCTGCTGTTGTTCTAAGTATATCATGTAGACTATCCCTAAGATTACTAGCTCTATTCTAGTACAATGTAATGTCTGATTTCTATCTCTGTCTATCAACACTGGAGGCATTTTCATCTGAATGAGTAACCTTCTTACAAAGATCAAAGCCCCAAGGTTGGCTCAACAATTTCCTAGGATATTGGAACACTGGTGAAGGCTAATCTAACTTAGCTATATATCAAAAATCAATCCTTAGGGCCACTTAAAATACAGCAATATTGAAGGAAAGCACACAGATCCGTTCACCGACTAAAGCAAGGACAGGTTTGGAGCGTTCACTTTACAGGATGTCACGGTTCCAGGAGACTGTTTCCATGAACTTTTTGCCTCAGGACTGCATCCAAGCTTTTGGGCCTGTTACTCGAGTCACTACTGGAGTGGGTGTGGCAACTTATAACTGTTTCCTACCGGTTTTATACTCATGTTTATCAGCAGTGTTTATCTTTTCAGTAGAATCAATCTGTTTTCATATTCTAAGGTCCTAGGACAAGTTTCTCAAGTGTAAGGAGTAAATGTTGAACATATATATGTGAATGGACTGATATGAATAATGTTTGGACATTATTTGATATTCCAGTATTAGACTTCCCAGACTTAAATTTTCCACTAATATCAGTGTGACCGTTTTACTTGTCAACAGGACACAGTCTAGAATCACCTGGGAAAAGAATCTCAATGAGGAATTACCTAGATGGGGTTGGGTTATCAACATGTCTGGGGCAGGGGGGAGGGGGAATTATTATGATCACAGTGAGCGGAGAGACCTGCCCACTGTAGGTGGCTACATTCCTTAGGCAGGAAGTTCTGAACTGTGTAAGCGGAGTCAAGAGAGTGGAATACAGGCATGCATGCATTGATTCCTCTCTGTTCCTGATTACAGATCTGATATGGCCAGTTCCTTCAAGTTCTCATATCTTTGTCTCCCCTGCTATGATGGACTGGAACATGCAGTTGTGAGCTAAAATTAACCCTTTTAGCTCCAACTTGCTTTTCTCAGGGAATTTATCACAGCAACCAGGAGGGAAACAGAAACAATCAGTTCTTAAAACATATTCTTTTTTTTTTCTCTCTGTGTGTGTTTTAATTCTGGTTTGCTTTTTAGTTTGCTTTCCTGTTTCTTTTTTTTTTCCTGAAGAGAGAGGGAGAGAAAAAAAATGGCACAGAGTTGGGTGGATGAGGAGGAGCTTAGATGAGTTTGGGGAGGGGATCCCATGATCAAAATGTGTCATATGAAAAATTATCTTTACTAAAAATATTTTTAAAAATCCTTTTAAGGATGTCAGACTAAACCATTTTCTTTAAAGAGCATCTGAACAGCTGGGTAAAATGTAGGCTTAGATTTTTCAAAACCTACTTTAATTAGGGTTCTTTTTAAAAAGTTTATTTATTTTATTTATATGAGTACGCTGCAGCTGTCTCCAGACCCACCAGAAGAGGGCATTGGATCCCATTACAGATGGTTGTGAGACACCATGTGATTGCTAGCCAGTGCTCTTAACCTTTGAGCCATCTCTCCAACCCTTTAGTTAGGGTTCTTAAATGCATTAGCCTCCCTTCTAGCCCTCTGACCAGAGGTAGCAGAGAAAGAAGGTTAATAGGAAAAGAGAGTTGTGGACCTGTTTAGAAGTAGCTCTTTGGAGCAATTCTAATATTTGTTGTTAGAATATTAGCCATCCAGTCCAATAGCAAACACCAAACACAAATCAGTAGTAGTGGCACGATCTAGCAGAAACCTCAAGGCTCCACCGAATCAGCATGAATCAGCAGAAGCAGCAAGAATCGGCCTGAATGCCCCGAGAAGTGAAGACCTGCATAGACCAGTGAAGTGTTGCAAGGCTAGCAAAGACCTGTGAAGCTTTGCAAGGCCTAGAAATACAAGAGTGTCCTCTCATTGTCTGTGGGATTGTATGCATATTCTTTCTAAACATCATGCACCCTCCTACATGTCTGCTTCAGCAAAATGTCCTCTCATATGTTTGCTTTAGCAAAACATCCTCTCATAAGACAGCTTCCAGAAAAACATCACGTGACACAACTGAGTTTCTAAAGAAACCAGAAATTTCTACTTTAGTAAAGCATTTTATTTTTATTAAATTTATTTCATTTCTTGGTAAAGAGAGGAAGAAAGGAAAAGGTTACAGGAAGGAGATGGTAAGTCAGTTTGTCACTGAAATGACACAGTTTCATTGCCAAAGAAATGTCCAGTCTTTCCCTCACCTCTTCCTCTTGTTTCCTTCCCTCTCCTATTTAAAATAGTAAAGATTAAAGGATACATATAGTTAGTTTCCAGGGACAAAAATCTGCAATAGAGTAGCTACATACAACACAAAGCTTATTTTCCCATGAATTTCTTGTTTATATTTAAATATATAGGGAAATATTATTACTTCGATTGCCCTACTTTAGGATGAGTGCCAAGGCAGGTGAGAGCAGAGATGACTATTAAGTGGCCACATCAAAGTCACTAAATCAAGGCATGTTTGTATCACACTTACCTCTTAGAAGTTTTCTGCCATAGTTGTGCTCTCTAGTGCTGTGATTAAGCACCATGGCCAAAAACATCTTGGAAAAGAAAAGGTTAAGTCCCTGCTGCTCTCAGACCACACTTCATCCCTGAGGAAAGTCAAAGCAGAAACCCACAGGCAGGAACTGAAGCAGAAGCCCTGAAAGAATGCTGCCTAACAGCTTGCTTTGTGTAGCTTGCTCTCGATGGCTTGCTCAGCCATCTCACCAGACCCTTGACTTCTTTTTTAAAATACTTTCTTACTACTAATTTTAAATTGTTACACTGTTTCTGAAACATTAATGATTTACAAGTATTTTATTTAAATAAAAATAATCTCTTTGTGATAATGTTTTGTTTTGATTTTAGCAGACCGACAGCAGAACATTCAAAAAGGTAAGTCCATTTTTAATAGAAAACTTTATGATTCTACTTCAGGGTGTAGTAACATGGTGTAGGTTTTATTTTTCCCACAGTTAAAAGTTATTTACCCCTGTGGTAAAACCCTGCTTTTGTGTTTTGTTTTTCTTCAGGCCTTGCACGGTCAGATCAAGGTAAGCTTTTATATCTTGGGATATTGCAAAAATATGGGTGATAATTGTCTTTCTATATTGTACGTGAATTGAGTATGATCTGTACAAGTAAGACTCCAGTTTTCTTGTTAGTTTAGCTGGCAGAAGCTTTTGTGCAGTGTAATAAACTTTCAGTCACACCAACGGGAAAACCACCGACAGTGTGTGCTTCCCCACACATGCCACCTTTGCTCAATATCTTCCTTGGCTTCTTTATTTCTTTTTCTCAAAATCAAGCTTTTAACAGAATTGATAGCAGATGAAATATAACGCACTTCATATTTTGATATTTATTTTATAAACTGGGTGTCTTAGTTGGGGTTTGCATTGCTGTGAAGAGACACCATGACCAAGGCAACTCTTATAAAGGACAACATTTAATTGGGCTGGCTTATGAGTTCAGAGGTTTAGTCTGTTATTATCAAAGCAGGAATATGGTAGCTCCTGGCAGGCATGGGGCTGGAGGAGGATCTGAGAGGTCTACATTTTATTCCAAAGGCAAAAAGACTAGTTCCTCGGGCAGCTAGGAGGAGGGTCTTAAAGCCCTCCCCGACAGTGATACACTTCCTCTAACCAAGCCACACCTACTCCAACAAGGCCACACCTCCTAATAGTTCCACTTCCTGGGCCAAGCACATACAAACCACCACACTAGGTTCTCCCAGTCCTCCATCTCTTTGGAGCCACTTTACTACAAAATTACCGTAGAAAGTATTAGCTATCATTACAATGTTTTCAAACTAAGTGTGTTTTAGTAGATTGTCTCCCACCTCATCCCTCCACCCCTATTTCCCCCCAGCCACTCTTTGCTTAGTTATCCGTGTAAAATGACTCAAGTCCTGAATCCACATAAAGACAAAAGTTCATGGTTTTCTTTAGAATTTCTTTTCCTGGGAAGGGGGTAAGAATGACTTGCCTCAAATGTCAGTTCTCAATTAATACTTGTGTTCCGAAGGGTCACCCGGTGTATTCCTCTTGTTTTTCTCCTTCCTTTCTTTCCTCTTTCCTGCATCTTCCCTTGTTCAGATGTCAGTGATGAGATAGAGGGTGATTAACAGCACTGCTCAGGTCTGTTTCTGTGATCATCACTGGGTTTTTCTAGGCCTGTCCTGTTCATCTCTCACTCCTGTTTCTTAACCCCGTTTTCCTGGCGACCATCACTGTGTGGTTGAGCGTGTGTGCTGCTCTGTTCCTGTGTGATCTAGAGATCACATATCTTTCGTTGTGTTGGAGATCTCATGTTTCCTGTTATCTTCCTTTCCCAAAGCACTGCATTTGAAGGCCCTGTCTGTGTTTCTGTGTGTTTGTCTACTCTGTTGCTCTTAGCTGCTTCCTAAAATATACATTAGGCTTTCTCAGTTTGCTCAATCGTCTGGGCAATGGACTATCAGCCCACCAGCACACTGTGGTCAACATCTTTTCCAGATGTATGAATTCCTTTGAAACATCTCCTTAGTGAGAGCTTAAGTCTTGGGGTAAGCAATTCTCTAATTGAGAAGTAGCACCCGAATATTCTTTGCCAGAGCTAAGTACCAGTTCTCGCATCCGGCTACCCTGTCAGCCCTTTCTCCTCACCCACTGACATAGACCTCTATCCATCCTGACACCGTGCTAGCGGCCCACGGCCACATGAAGGCGCTGTTCATTATTTACTCGGACTTTGGTAACAGGCAATGGTTCAGGTCGGACTTGTGGTCGGCTGGTTCTGTGAGGGTTCTTTCTCCTGCCTATGCTTTTCTTTCACCTGCTCACATCTTCTCACCACTCACACCCTTGGCTTTATGTTAGATTTCTTCCGCTATAGTCTCCTCTCTTACTGATTTGCAGGAGTCCCCTTCACAGTCTATATGTCAATCCTTGTCAGCTTTAGACATCACAATATCATTTCCATTCTGTCACCCATCTGTTTTAGCTCCATCCATGATGAAATCTGTTGAAAAGAAAGTCTTAATTTTGAGTCAGGAAAATGGATTAGTAGGTAGAGGTAGCCATCCCTCCTGTCTACTTGAGTCGAATCCCCAGGAACTTAGTGGAAGGAGGACTGAGTCTTTGAAGTTGTCCTCTGTCTTCCACTCATGTATTTATGCACACACCCACACAATACTCACACAAGTGTGCAAAAATAAGTGTCACAAAACTGAAAGTTTTAGTTTTTATATCACCAAGGACATCAACCATTTTTCCTATGGCCTGTGTTTTCTAAGTTTCATACTCCAGCGACACTGGACTGTCCCTACTTGCTTTTTTTGGGCACTTAATGACATATTTTAGTCACCTTTGATCCATACATGTATTCATGTGAGTGACTCTGAGAAGAGCCCTTCATACCCTGGGACACATCTTAGGCACGTGATATAATAGAGTCCTATATGTCTGTTCCAAAGAGAACTGGAGAAATCTAGGAACAAAATTCAAGACCAGTGTCTGAAAATAAAGTTGCTAGGGTGGCCTGTTCTGCCCCCAGCTATATCCTTACCCCAAGCAGACCAGCATGTTGGTAGGGATCTACCTGTGGACCTCCAGACTGTAGGGATATGATCCTGTCTGCCACCGTGTCCTGGGATGGCAGAGTAGAAAGGTTTATATAGATGTAAGCAAGGAATCAGGGCACCTTTTTTCTTTGATTTTTGCATCCCAGACCATAATGCTAGCTAGCCATTCCTATAAGACAATCATGAAGATATCTCTCTATATTGCATAGCCCCTAAAGGAGGCACCTTATCATGTGCAGTGTACAGTGGCTTTTTAATGCCTACCTGGACTCCTTGGTGAAGGAGAGTGGCTGCTCTGTTCACTATGGAAAGAGCTAGAAGTGAGGAGAGGAGGGGAGAAGCTCTCTTTCTTCCCCGGTCGGAGTGTTTTGTCTGCGGGACTTGAGTCTCAGCACTCTATTGTACCAACACCAGCAGGGATTTCTACAGAGTTCATCTGCATCTTTTCAGTTGCCCAGCTATAGGAAGGAAACCAGATTCTATACTTGGGGAGTTTGTCAAAAAGAAGAGGGTGAGTTGAGTCATTTTAATGATTGGATTTTTGTCTAGATATATAGCATCGGCTACATGGCTTTTCTATTGTTTTATCACAGGAGGAGAAACTGAAATTGAAACAGAAGAAACAGAAATGTTGACTCCTGGTATGGACACAGGTGAGTTAACTTTTTTTTTATTATTAGTAGTAGTTCAGTGGTTTCAGCCAGCATTTAAATAACAAGTATGTGTATATCATGTGTATAATATATACAAATACTATAAGGTAGTATTGCATATACAATCAATTCAAGCAAAAATTAACTTTGAAATAGTTTAAATTTAAAAAAAACAAAACTGTGACACCGTCTTTCTCCTTCCCCATTGTCACCGTCTTTCTCCTTCCCCATTGCTTTTAAGAATATCAAGCTCATATCGTTCTTGAGAGTCACTTTTAAAGCCAGGTTAGTTAAAGTGACTGATTCTGAAGTGACACATTCCATTGTCCCACAGAAAGTTTTCCCTAACAGATAAGAGCTTAGTCAGTTTAGTTTTGTCAACAACTAGACTACAAGCATCTTCTGAAATGGAAAGTAGTCTACAGTAGTTGAGTGGACCTGTCCTTTGTCAGTCATGAATCATGGTAACAGGGGGCCCCGAAGCTCTGTATCCTGGGCAGTTGTACACCAAGAGCCAAACGGAGTTAGAGTGAGTCCATGAGACGGAAGTAATTTATTACAGGTAGCAAGGCTGGCTTTTGATTCGGACTACATGGATCTTACTGACTATTTAATTTCTCCTTCAATAATAAATCAGTTGATTGGAGGGGGGGATAAAATGAAATTCACATGATACTAACTTCTAATTTCTATGGCCTCGAATTAGTAAACAATTTTTAAAATAGATCATTGAGTATCTCCTATCTACAGAAGCCAGCAAGAGGGATTTTCACACACACCCCATTTTGTCTACTGAAGATGGCATTTGTTTTCACATTCCATCCATCCTGGTTTCACAGGATTCGGTGAACGACGCCAGCTCTCTTATTGCAGAAGTCTAAACCAAAACATAAGAGCATCACACTATTCCCTCAACACAGTTGGTAGGAGAGGGGAGACCAAAGTGAATCTCTCCACATTCACTCAAAGCTTCTTTTCCTTGGGCCCTGACCTCTTGTTGATATGCAGGAAATAGTCGTCAGCAAGAGGAAGTGTCTTTTCTCAGTTGAACAAATGAGCTTCTTGACATTTTTTCTGACGAGGCAAATCCAGAGAGAGGATAAAGAAAGAAAGCATCCTACACCCCATCCTCTTCCTCTCTTGTGCATTCCCTTGCAGCTTCATGCTTTGAGCCTTGCTCTACTGTGGTTTCTTATTGACAAATACAACACACACACACACACACACACACACACACACACACTCATCTAGAGGCCTGCTGATCCAATTATCCTGGGCCCCTGGCATAAACCTCTCCGGATTAATATATATATTGACACATTATTAATTATACTAATAATTCTTCTGTTCAAAATGTGAGATGACCAAGCCAGCTCAGTCAGTCGACAGATTCTCCAGCGCAGGAGTGAGGATTAAAAAGAAAAAAGACAATTAGACAACACTGTAGCGTGACCCCAGCCAGTTCTGAGACTGAGGAGGGTTTATTTCTTTCTCCCAATCTGCTTTTATACCATTTTAATTACAAGCAAGTAATAAGGTCAGCTCTAGGTTGAGGAACAAGCAGGACAGTAAACAGAAATAGTCACAAATAGTGAAGGAACAAGCAAGGCAGTAAATAACGTCCCCTGATCACTCCCTAGATCACTGTTTCAGGGTGTTTATTACGATGAACCAAGGTATCTGAGCCTACTTCCCTGTCCTAGCCCAAAGTCATATTCATGCCTGAAACCTACTTCTTTTTTGTAGCCTAAAATTAGATTCCTGCCTGAGCTTATTTCCTTGTCATGGTCCAATGTCCAATTCCTGCTGGAAGCACATTTCCTTGTCCTTGGCCAATGCCAGATTCCTGCCAAGCAGTCCCCAAAGGCTCTCCACAGTGAGACATACCCCACCCTGAGTTCTCATTGTAGTAAAGCCCGGACATGTGGCATCTAATAGAGGTTGGTAAATGTTTAACCTTTCAGCCAGCTTTCTACCCAAGTCCACTTTTAGTCAGAACTTTAGAAAATCAAGTCAATTTTAATACTGAACCAGAATTTCCCAATAAGTAAACAGTACTGTTTAATCTCCAGAATTAGTTACTGATGAATGTTACCTGCTTTGACACATACTATATAATATTTATGCACCCATTACATGTATAATCTATTTACAAGAAGGAGGACCTGAGTTCAGATCCCAGCACCCATGTAAAATACCTGGTGCTGGCGCATGTCTCCAATGCTGTGCATGTCTATCATGCTGTTGCTGGGGTCAAGGGGGAGGGGACAGATCACTGGAGCGCATGGCCAGCCAATATAGCCAGTTAGTGAGTCCCATGTTTAGTGAGAGACTATCTCAAAAAATGAGGTGGAAAGGGATTGAGGAAGGCATCTGATGGTTGACCTCTGGTCCAAATAGACATGTATGTATATATGTGTACTGGCTAGTTTTGTGTCAACTTGACACAGCTGGAGTTATCACAGAGAAAGGAGCTTCAGTTGGGGAAATGCCTCCACGAGATCCAGCTATAAGGCATTTTCTCAATTAGTGATCAAGGGGGAAAGGCCCCTGTGGGTGGGACCATCTCCTGGCTGGGAGTCTTGGGTTCTATAAGAGAGCAGGTTGAGCAAGCCAGGGGAAGCAAGCCAGTAAAGAACATCCCTCCATGGCTTCTGCATCAGCTCCTGCCTTCTGACCTGTTTGAGTTCCAGTCTTGACTTCTTTGGTGATGAACAGTGTATGGAAGTGTAAGCTGAATAAACCCTTTCCTCCCCAACTTGCTTCTTGGTCATGGTGTTTGTGCAGGAATAGAAACCCTGACTAAGACAATATGTATGTATATACCTGTATAAACAAACATATCATACACACACACACACACACACACACACACACACACATGCACACAGACAGACAGGCAGATATATTATAAATGGAACCAAGAAGTGGCTATCCACAAGCTAGTGGTTTCAAGAAAATAATGATACAATCTCTTCCTTTCTTGAAGAAAGAAAACGAATAAAGTCCTTATTACCTAAACTCTCCTGTGGAGTCAAAAGAAACACTCACACTCGCAGGAAACGAGTGATTGGAGGGAAGCCAGCGAAAGTGGTAAGCCTGCATGAAAGGCACATGACCTCTAAGGATCAGCCTGCGACAGAGAACAGTGAGGGGATGGTGTGCTCTCAGGAGACCAGGACCTTCTGTGGAAATGTCCCAGGGTGGCCTGCTGGTGACACCATCCAGTAGTAGAGCAGTAACCACTCAAATGTCTCTCTCAGGGAGACTACCCATGGCAGGTGGCAATTAAGGATGGCCAAAGAATCACCTGTGGTGGCATTTATATCGGTGGCTGCTGGATTCTGACTGCTGCGCACTGTGTCAGGTGAGAATGTCTTCAGTAAGGTCCACATTTCTTGAAACATGCAAAATAAATAATAGATGGCATGGTAGGCAAAGGCTTACATGGGAAACTGAGTCCTACACTGTTATCTGTTAAATAGCTCTTGGTATTCCTGACCTGGGCCAGGTCCCGCAGAACCTACTGTGTGCTCCACAGACAGACCAGGTTGGCTCGTTTGCATTGTGCCAGGACAAATCTGTCTGGAAGAGTTTGACTGAGCATTTATGGAGGAGTAAAACTAACCTGACATTCCCTCTGGTCTTTCCATTTAATGTGCTTTCTAGGCAAGAACCTGCCCAATGCTCAATGCTAATTATCTGATATAGTGATCCATCATTGGCTGGATCACTCTTTGAGTCTGGATAAGTTATTGGCATGTGCCCAACTCAATGCTGCTTTGAAGGCAAGGCATTGTACCAGGTAGGGGGTATCACTTGTGTTGCTATTGGGAAGATCCCTGAAGTTCAGCAGGCTGTTTCTGACAGACTTTAAGTCATTAAAGAGCTGGTGGCAGAGGGGTTAGAGGAAACCCATCTGCTGAAGACCAAGCATACCATGTACCCCTTTGAGTGTCTTAGGGTTTTACTGCTATGAACAGATGACACCATGACCAAGGCAACTCTTATAAAGGGACATTTAATTAAGGATGGCTTACACATTCAGAGGTTCAGTTCATTATCATCACTGCAGTAGCATGGCAGTGTCCCGGCAGATGTGGGACGAGAGGAGCTGAAAATTCTACATCCTGATCCAAAGGCAGACAGAAGACTGGCTTCCAGGTAGCCAGGAGAAAACTCTACCCCTACAGTGACACACATTTCCTCCAGCAAAGCCACACCCACTTCAACAAGACCACACCCCCTAGTAGTACCACTCCCTGGGCCAAGCGTATTTAAACCACCACAGACAGGGTTCTCAGGTCAAAGAACCGGAGTAGACATAGTGTGGACTCAGCTTTGGCATGTGACAAATGAAAACTGCAAGTCGCACACATCTTCATCGGGGAGCTTTCTAAGAGGCTGTATTGCTTTGCTGGTAAATACCACACGCTGGTAATGTGGCTTCTGCAGCTTAAACTCAGGTCTTCATGCTTGGATAGCAAGCAGTTAATCAACTGACCCATCCCTCCAGCTCTCAATGTAATTTCCATGTAACCAGGAACTATGGATGGATGTTGACTATATGTCAGCAGTTGGAGAAAATCTCTATTGTGGCTACCATTCAGTCACCTTAGAGTAGGACTTTCGACTACAGATAACTTTAGGAAGAACGAGTCAGAGGAGGAAAGGCTGAACACTGAAGAACTCCAACTGCTCAGAGGCTCTGAGATGCAAGCGCAGATGAAACCTTGTAGGACAGCAGAGGAGGTGTGGGCAGAGAAAGAAACCAAGGGGATGCGGAGCCATGGAACCAAGAGAGGAGCGTCTTTAAGGAAGGTGGAAGAGCGGGCTGAGCTTGCTGTTCCACTGCACAAGGATTTTCCTGGGTGTCACTCAACACACGCTTCATCATTCGATGGAAATGCCACCTCTCAGAAAGTTAGGCTACCTAAAATTTGCTGAGAAGGTGTTCATCTTAATGGTAATCAAATGATGATGAGGTACTGGCTCAACCGCCCAACTGGTTACATAGCTTCAGCTAAGTCACTTAGCGTCTCAGTTCCGTATGCTTATCTGTAACTGGAGGAATCCTGGTTATCCTTTAGCACTGCTGAGCATGCTAAACAAGGCAGCATGTGACAGTGCCTGACCCAGGACCCAGGCTGTAAGAAGGACTCACTAAATAATACTGCATTCACTCTCAAGTCCAAACTGAGGCCAGAATCCTTTTGCAAGTTGACTTTGATTTGTCAACCAATCAAGACCTTTGGAAGATTGCAATCCTGTCACTATTATGGGCTGGATTTATTGGATGCATTCTGGATGTCCTGAATCCCAATATAACTGCATTTGGAGATGGTTCTTTTAATCATGCAATTAAAGTTAAATGGGGTTGTTTAATCTAGTAAGGCCTGGTTCTTCATGGGGATAAAGCAAAATGGAAAGGTTAGACAATGAGATCATGGGAAGAGCTGGGGACTCAGTGCTCTCTCCATTG
>LR749701.1:852547-891107 GCA_902729485.2 Mus minutoides | reverse complement strand
TTTTTTTTTTTTTTTTTTTTTTTTTTTTTTTTTCATTTATTTTATTTATTATATGTAAGTACACTGTAGCTGTCTTCAGACACTCCAGAAGAGGGTGCCAGATCCTGTTACGGATGGTTGTGAGCCACCATGTGGATGCTGGGATTTGAACTTATCACCTTCGGAAGAGTAGTCGGGTGCTCTTATCCGCTGAGCCATCTCACCAGCCCCATAAATTGAGTTTTTTAAAATAAAAAAAAATCTAAAAATAAGGCCTTCTTCACAAAGATTAACATTTGAGGCTTTAACATGCAAGTATTCTCTTCCATTTAAAGACTCACTTTTATTTGTTTTTGTTTTCGTTTTTTTTTTTTTTTTTTTTTTTTTTTTTTTTTTTTTTTTTTTTTTTTTTTTTTTTTTTTTTGGTTTCTCGAGACAGGGTTTCTCTGTGTAGCCCTGGCTGTCCTGGAACTCACTTTGTAGACCAGGCTGGCCTCGAACTCAGAAATCCATCTGCCTCTGCCTCCCGAGTGCTGGGATTAAAGGCGTGTGCCACCAACGCCTGGCCTTTGTTTTTTGTTTTTTTAAGATTTACTTATTTTCCGGAGGTCCTGAGCTCAAATCCCCACAACCGCATGGTGGCTCACAACCATCTGTAATGGGATCTGGCGCCCTCTGCTGGCAGGAAGGTGTACATGTGGATAGAGCACACATATGCATAAAGTAAATCAAATAAATCTTAAAAAAAAGTAGATTTACTTATTTTTATTTATATGAGTACACTGTAGCTGTCTTCAGACACACCAGAAGAGGGCATCAGATCCCATTACAGATGGTTGTGAACCACCATGTGGTTGCTGGGAATTGAACTTAGGACCTCTGGAAGAGCAGTCAGTGCTCTTAACCCCTGAGCCATGTCTCCAGCCCTTTTATTTGGTTTTTGAGTTAGTGTCTCAATGTATAGTTGTGGCTCATTGTGTAGATAAAGCTGGCCTTGACCTCAGAGAGATCTGTCTGTCTGTCTGTCTGTCTCCACCTGCTGAGTGGTAGGATTAAGGGCTTGAGCTACCACTCTCACCGAAGAATGAGGGTTTTTTAAAGTGGTTATTTAATTTATTTACATTTCAAATATTATCCCCCTTCCCAGTTTCCCTTCTGCAACCTCCCTATCCCACCCCCTGCTTCTATGAGGGTGCTCTCCAATGCACCCATCTACTGCCGCCTCACCACCCATATGTTGGGGCATCAAGCCTCCACAGGACCAAGGGCCTCCCCTCCCATTGATGCCAGATAAGGCCATCCTCTGCTACATATGCAGCTGGAGCCATGGGTCCCTCCATGTGTATTCCTCTTTGGTTGGTGGCTTAGTCCCTGGGAGCTCGGGGTAGGGGAGGGAGGTGTTGGGTTGGTTGATATTTGTTTTTCTTCCTGTGGGGTTGCAAACCCCTTCAGCTCTTTCAGTCCTTTCTCTAACTCCTCCATTTGGGTTCTCATGCCCAGTCCGTTGATGGTTGGCTGTGAGCATCCCCATCTGTATTTGTCAGGCTCTGGCCGAGCCCCTCAGGAGCCAGCTATATCAGGCTCCTGTCAGCAAGTACTTCTTGGGCATCCACAATACTGTCTGGGTTTGGTGTCTGCATATGGGATAGATCCCCAGGTGGGGCAGTCTCTGGATGGCCTTTCCTTCAGTCTCTGCTCCACTCTTTCTCCCTGTATTTCCATAGACAGGAGTAATTTGGGGTTAATATTTTTGAGATGGGTAGGTGGACCATCCCTCAACCAGGGGCCGTGCCTAACCTCTGGATATGATCTCTAGAGGTTCTCTCCTTTGTTAGTTATTTCAGCTAATCTCATCCTCATTGCGTCCTAGGAGGCTCTGCTTTCCTGGCATCTGGGACTTTCTGGTGGCTACTACCAGTTCCCCAACCCCATGGCTACATGCCTCTATTCAATTTCCTAACCCTCTGTACATCTCTGCTGTCTCTTCTACCCCTGGCCCTACCCTCTCTTTCCCCTCCCCCTCCTCTCTCCCAATTCCCTCCCTCCCTCTAGCTCCTGTGATTATTTTTTCCCCTTCTAAGTAGGACTGAAGCATCCACACTTTGGTCTTCCTTCTTCTTGAGCTTCATGTGGTGTGTGAATTGTATCTTGGGTATTCTGAGCCTTTGGGCTAATATCCACTTATTACATGCCGTGTGTGTTCTTTGGTGACTAAGCTACCTCACTCAGGATGATACTTCCTAGTTCCAGCCATTTGCCTAAGAATTTCATGAGGTCATTGTTTTTAATAACTGAGTAGTACTCCATTGGGTAAATGTACCACATTTTCTGTATCCATTCCTCTGTTGAGGGACATCTGTGTTTTTTCCAGCTTCTGGCTATTATAAATAAGGCTGCTATGAACATAGTAGAGCATATGTCCTTGTTATATGTTGGAGAAACCCATGAATGGTATTGCTGGATCCTCAGGTAGTACTATGTCCAATTTCCTGAGGAAATTCCAGATTGATTTCCAGAGTGATTGTACCAGCTTGCAATCCCACCAGCAATGGAGTGTTCCTCTTTCTTTCTCTTTCTTTCTTTCTTTCTTTCTTTCTTTCTTTCTTTCTTTCTTTCTTTCTCTCTCTCTCTCTCTCTCTCTCTCTCTCTCTCTCTCTCTCTCTCTCTTTCTTTCTTTCTTTCTTCCTTGAGACAGGATTTCTCTGTGTAGCCCTGGCTGTCCTGGAACGCACTCTGTAGACCAGGCTGTCCTGGAACTCAGAAATCTGCCTGCCTCTGCCTCCCAAGTGCTGGGATTAAAAGTGTGCACCACCACTGCCCTGCTCCTTTTTCTCCACATCATCACCAACATCTGCTGTCTAAAGCAAACCAGAAACTTAATTCTTAGGCATGTTGGTCTAAAAATGTTTGTGGGCCTCCATTGCCATCTAGTGGACAGATACAGTCTGACTTGAGGGAGAGACATTTGATCTGAAATGACAGTTGGTCCCAAAGGAACATGTGGAATATAAAAACTAAATAGATAAAATAGTTTACTTCCAGGCAATAATTATAATATTGTAATTATAATACTGTGGAATGATTTTATGCATTTGATATAGAACCGACATAGTCAAAATTCTCAACCTCTATTGGATTCCTTCAATTTACGCTCCAGAATGTGACACTGGGAACAGTCCCGACATCAACAGAGCTGTCTGTGAGGTGGGCTAACGCAAGATAACAGGCAAGTCTGTGTTACATCCAGTTCTGTTCATCTTACTTAGAATGTTCAGCATTAAGAAGCTACCCTTGGGGCAATTCTCTCTTCGTTCTCTCTGCTGCACCCAAGCAGCAAGACCCAGGGAAGGGGAGTGACCCCAATCTCTACTTTCCTGAAGAAGCAGGAAGCCAAGAACTTTGGTGATGGGCAAGTTGTTGAGCCGCAAAGAAGCCCCACCTGCTTCTTTAGCGGACCTCAATACAAGTGGCTGAAAGTGCTTTCTGCAATGATTAAGCAGGTCACTTGAGTCCTGGACTAAGCTACCTGGCTGCTTAAACTTGCCTACAGGTACAGCCCAGAGACAGATAAAAAGCAGAAACTGCTGGACATTCCCATTAAGAGATAGCCTGTTTCTCCAGCAGAATACAGTACTGGGACTGCCAGAGCAGGTGAGGGAGCCATCTTGTGCCCCGGGTTCCTCAGAGATCAGTCTGTGCAGGTGAGAGTGTGGACTGCAGAAGCGACATAGCTTCTAGGACAGGTAGAAGCGACACAGCTTCTGGGACAGACCCCCTTTCAGGCTCCAGGCCAGAGGAGAGGTGTCTGCCCAGGAGGGCTCTGACTGCTAGAGCAGGTGAGGGAGCCATCTTGTGTCCCGGGTCCTTCTGAGACCAGTCTGCGCAGGTCAGCTCTCAGACTCCGGAGGCAACACATCTTCTGGGACAGGTCCTCTTTCGGACCTTCATCTTCAGCCAGGAGGCAGGTCTGAATGCCAGACCTCTGTGCACCTTCCCTACAAGAGGAGAGCTTAACTGCAGAGAGTATTCTGACCACTGAGATTCAGGAGAGAGCTCAACTCCCAGGACTGCTAACATAGGCTAACAGAATCACAGGAGGAACAAGCTCCAACCAGAGACAACTATAACAACTAATGCCAAAGATTGCCAGATGGCGAAAGGCAAACGTAAGACTCTTACTAACAGAAACCAAGACCACTCACAATCATTAGAACCCAGCACTCCCACCTCAGCCAGTCCTGGATACCCAACACACCCGAAAAGCAAGACTCAAATTTGAAAATCATATCTCATGATGCTGATAGAGGACTTTAAGAAGGGCATTAATAACTCATTAAAGAAATACAGGAGAACAAGCTAAAGAGATAGAAGTCCTTAAAGAATTACAGAAAAACACAACCAAACAGGCAATGGAATTGAACAAAACCATCCAAGACCTAAAAAGAGAAGTAGAAACAATAAAGAAAACCCAAAGTGAGACAACTCTGGAGATAGAAACCCTAGGAAAGAAATCAGAAACCATAGATTCGAGCATCAGCAATAGAATACAAGAGATGGAAGAGAGAATCTCAGGTGCCGAAGATTCCACAGAGAACATGGGCACAACAATCAAAGAAAATGCAAAATGCAAAAAGATCCTAACTCAAAACATCCAGGAAATCCAGGACACAATGAGAAGACCAAACCTATGGATAATAGGAGTAGATGAAAATGAAGATTTTCAACTTAAAGGGCTAGCAAATATCTTCAACAAAATTATAGAAGAAAACTTCCCTAACCTAAAGAAAAAGATGCCCATGAACATACAAGAAGCCTACAGAACTCCAAATAGACTGGACCAGAAAAGAAATTCCTCCCGACACATAATAATCAGAACAACAAATGCACTAAATAAAGATAGCATATTAAAAGCAGTAAGGGGAAAATGTCAAGTAACATATAAAAGCAGGCCTATTAGAATTACACCAGACTTCTCACCAGAGACTATGAAAGCCAGAAGATCCTGGACAGATGTTATACAGACCCTAAGAGAACACAAATGCCAGCCCAGGTTACTATACCCAGCAAAACTCTAAATTACCATAGATGGAGTAACCAAAGTATTCCATGATAAAACCAAATTCACACGATATCTTTCCAGGAATCCAGCCCTTCAAAGGATAATAAAGGGAAAACACTAACACAAGGATGGAAACTACACCCTAGAAAAAGCAAGAAAGTAATCCTTTAACAAACCTAAAAGAAGACAGCCACAAAGACAGAATCCCAACTTTAACAACAAAAATAACAGGAAGCAACAATTACTTTTCTTTAATTTCTCTTAACATCAATGGACTCAATTCCCCAATAAAAAGACATAGACTAATAGACAGGACCCAACATTTTGCTGCTTACAGGAAACCCACCTCAGGAAAAAAAGACAGACACTACCTCAGAGTGAAAGGCTGGAAAACAATTTCCTAAGCAAATATTCTGAAGAAACAAGCTGCAATAGCCATTCTAATAGTGAATAAAATTGACTTCCAACCCAAAGTTATCAAAAAAGACAAGGAGGGGCACTTCATACTCATCAAAGGTAAAATCTACCAAGAAGAATTCTCAATTACGAATATCTATGCTCAAATAAAAGGGCAGTCACATTCATTAAAGAAACTTTAGTAAAGCTCAAAGCACACATTGTACCTCACACAATAATAGTGGGCGACTTCAACACCCCACTCACACCAATGAACAGATCCTGGAAACAGAAACTAAACAGAGATACATGGACCCTACCAGAAGTTATGAAACAAATGGATTTAATAGATATCTATAGAACATTTTATCCTAAAACAAAAGCATATACCTTCTCAGCACCACATGGTACCTCCTCCAAAATTGATCATATAATTGGTCACAAAACAGGCCTCAACAGATTCAAAAATATTGAAATTATCCCATGCATCCTATCTGATCACCAGGAACTAAGGCTGACCTTCAATAGCAGCATAAATAAAAGAAAGCCAACATTCACATGGAAACTGAACAACACTCTACTCAATGATTTCTTGGTCAAGGATGAAATAAAGAAAGAAATTAAGGACTTTTTAGAGTTTAATGAAAATGAAGCCACAACATACCCAAACTTACGGGACACAATGAAGGCCATCCTAAGAGGAAAACTCATAACCCTGAGTGCCTCAAAAAGAAACTAGAGAGAGCATACACTAGCAGCCTGACAGCACACCTAGAAGCTCTAGAACTAAAGGAAGCAAATTCACCCAAGAGGAGTAGATGGCAGGAAATAATCAAACACAGGGCCCAAATCAACCAAGTGAAAACAAACAAACAAAAAAACTATTCAAAGAATCAACCCAAACCAGGAGCTGGTTCTTTGAGAAAATCAACAAGATAGATAAATCCTTAACCAGACTAACTAGAAGGCACAGGGACAGTACCCTAATTAACAAAATCAGAAATGAAAAAGGAGACATAACAACAGAACCTGAGGAAATCCAAAACATCATCAGATCCTACTACAAAAGACTATACTCAACAAAACTAGAAAACCTGGATGAAATGGACAACTTCCTAGACAGATACCAGGTACCAAAGTTAAAACAGGATCAGATTAATGATCTAAACAGTCCCATTTCTTCTAAAGAAATAGAAGCATTCATCAATAGTCTCCCAACCAAAAACAAACAAACAAACAAAAAGCCCAGGACCAGATGGGTTTAGTGCAGAGTTCTATCAGACCTTCAAAGAAGACCTAATTCCAACTCTCCTCAAACTATTCCACAAAATAGAAACAGAAGGTACTCTACCCAATTCATTCTATGAAGCCACAATTACTCTGATACCTAAACCACACAAAGATCCAACAAAGAGAACTTTCCCAATTTCCCTTATGAATATTGATGCAAAAATACTCAATAAAATCCTTGCAAACCGAATCCAAGAACACATCAAAATGATCATCCATCATGACCAAGTAGACTTCATCCCAGGGATACAGGGATGGTTTAATATATGGAAATCCATCAACGTAATCCACTATATAAACAAACTCAAAGACAAAATCACATGATCATCTAGTTAGATGCTGAGAAAGCATTTGACAAAATCCAACACTCCTTCATGATAAAAGTTTTGGAAAGATCAGGAATTCAAGGCCCATACCTAAACATAATAAAAGCAATATACAGCAAACCAGTAGCCAACATCAAACTAAATGGAGAGAAGCTGGAAGCAATCCCACTAAAATCAGGGACTAGACAATGCTGCCCACTTTCTTCTTACCTATTCAAAATAGTACTTGAAGTCCTAGCCAGAGCAATTCTACAACAAAAGGAGATCAAGGGGATACAAATTGGAAAGGAAGAAGTCAAAATATCACTATTTGCAGATGATATGATAGTATATATAAATGACCCTAAAAATTCTACCAGAGAACTCCTAAACCTGATAAACAGCTTCAGTGCAGTAGCTGGATATAAAATTAACTCAAATCAATGGCCTTTCTCTACACAAAGGATAAACGGTCTGAGAAAGAAATTAGGGAAAAGATACCCTTCACAATAGTCACAAATAATATAAATTATCTTGGTGTGACTCTAACTAAGGAAGTGAAAGATCTGTATGATAAGAACTTCAAGTCTCTGAAGAAAAATCAAAGAAGATCTCAGAAGATGGAAAGATCTCCCATGCTCATGGATTGGCAGGATTAATTTAGTCAAAATGGCTATCCTGCCAAAAGCAACCTACAGATTCAATGCAATCCCCATCAAAATTCCAACTCAATTCTTCACTGAGTTAGAAAGGATAATTTGCAAATTCATCTGGAATAATAAAAAACCTAGGATAGCAGAAACTATTCTCAACAATAAAAGAACCTCTGGTGGAATCACCATGCCTGACCTTAAGCTGTACTACAGATCAATTGTGATAAAAACTGCATGGTACTGGTACAGTGACAGACAGGTAGATCAATGGAATAGAATTGAAGACCCAGAAATGAACCCACACACCTATGGTCACTTGATCTTTGACAAGGGAGCTAAAACCATCCAGTAGAAAAATGCCTCATTTTCAAGTGTTCATCCTGTTCTTAAAGACACAAGGATTTTAACAGCTGGACCCATGGCTCAGCCTAGTCACCATGTGAACAGCCACATGCTGGAGAGAAGCTGGTTACCATGGTTGCCGATAGCTTTTTTTTCCCTCTAATACACCTTTCTCCAGACACTCCAACACATAGGCAAATTATCTTTGTCTTCTGAGTCAACTTGTGTGCAGGCAGCGATTCTATATGCTAGCGTGTGAACCAGCAACCTAGTCTGGCTTGCCCTACTGACAATACAGTAGGGTATCACACGTCTCGCAACACAGGGTAAGCTGGAAGACCACCAGCTCAGGGGGGGTCTACACCACCTGTGACCACCACTCTCTGAGCCTTCTTGCTTCCCACTAAAGTAGTGACAGTACTGAGTTCTTTTTCATTTTTTTAAATTTAATTTTATTAGATATTTTCTTAATTTACATTTCAAATGCTATCCTGAAAGTTCCCTATACCCCCTGCCCCGCTTCGCCCTTCTCCCCTACCCACCCACTCCCACTTCTTGGCCCTGACATTCCCCTGTACTGGGGCATATAAAATTTACAATACCAAGGGGCCTCTCTTCCCAATGATGGCCAACTAGGCCATCTTCTGCTACATATGCAGCTAGAGACAAGAGCTCTGGGGGTTCTGGTTAGTTCATATTGTTGTTCCTCTTATAAGGTTGCAGACCCCTTCAGCATCTTGGGTACTTTCTCTAGCTCCTCCATTGGGGGACCTGTGTTCCATCCTATAAATGACTGTGAGCATCCACTTCTGTATTTGCCAGGCACTGACATAGCCTCACACGTGACAACTATATCAGGGTCCCTTCAGCAAAATCTTGCTGGCATATGTAATAGTGTCTGTGTTTGGAGGCTGATTATGGGATGGATCCCCGGGTGGGGTGGTCTCTGGATAGTCCATTTTTTCGTCTTAGCTCCAAACTTTGTCTCTGTAACTCCTTTCATGGGTATTTTGTTCCCTATTCTAAGGAGGAATGAAGTATCCACATCTTTGACAATTTTCTACTAGTCAAAGCATAAAGAGCATTGTGATTATGCGAATCCTCCTTTCTCATCTCTCTTCCTACCCCCATTACTGTCCCCATCTCTTTCCCATGTTCGTGGCTTTTTGTTTTCCTCTGAGGCCTATTGGATTTCACCAGGTCATCTGTGTGACGATGAATTTGAAACTGTCTATTAGAAACCTGGTGGCTTTCTCAGCGGATACACCACAGAAGATAATGGCTACCCATCTCCCAGAATCTGTCAGGATTCTCTAGTTCGGCAGAGGGGAATAAGGCTCTGATGACCTTCCTCGATCAATGACTGACCCAGTCTTGTGCAGGTCCCTTGCAGGCGGCCTTAGATGCTGAGGGACCCTGACTGTGTGGCTCCATCATATGCAGAAGACAGCGTTTCACAGCCCCTCTCCCAGCTACCACCCTTCACATTCTCTCTGCCTTTTCTTCTGAACTGTTTGCTATCAGCATTCTTTTCCCTCAACCCCGAGGCTTAGGCTAGCCTCGAATATGCTGCGTAGCTGAGGCCTTGAACTAGTTTTCTGTCTCTATTTCCTGGTTAATTTCTACAGTGAGATATTACATACATAGCAAGCTCAATGCCCTATCCTATAAAATATGACAAATGATATGAGATGGGATATCATATAATGTATATGTATGTATATTATATCAATATAATGTATGGAATAATATATGTATATAATAAATAAGAAGCTACGTTTTCACACCTACAACATATGCTCCTGGCAGCCAGCTTGGTAGCCATGTATTCGTGCCATTGCTGCTTCAATATGCAGATATTGTAGACAGTCATGAGCACACAGTTTCCAAGATTGCCTGCACAGGGCCTCAAACAAAAACAAACAAACAGAGAGGAATTGAGAGCATGAGGGTGGGAAGGGGTTCAGTTGAGACAAAGAGGCCAGTGAGTGGGAAGGGATGAGAGAGGGGAGTGAGGGATGCATATGACCACAGTGCATTGGGAACAAAAGTGATGCACCGTTAAAACCATAATAGTGACAATTGAAGTATTAAAGGCGTGAGGTAAGAGGCACAAGTCCTAGCACTCTGGAAGGCAAGTGGATCTTTGAGTTCAAGGTTAGCCTGATCTATACATCAAGTTTTGGGCCATCCAGATCTCAATAGTAAGACCCTGTCTTTAGCGAGTATCATTGGAAAGAAGCTAATGTGATCTAACAACAATGGCCATCCAGAGCTCCATAGTAAGACTCCGTCTTTAACAAGTATCATTGCAAAGAAGTTAACGTGATCTTACAACAACTGATGGGCTGCTACTAGGCAAGCTCCGTAGAGCGAGGCAACATTTCGTATGGTTAGGATGCATTCTAAGACTTTCTTGATGGCAAATCACGTTGGACCTGACCCTATCTACATTGGATTGCTCAATGCTCAGAATTAGGGATAGCCCAACAGTTAGAGACATGTTCCTAGAAGACTGTACAGTGGGCCTCTGACCCTGCTTGGTGAATTCTGTCTGGTTACAATTCCTTCGCCCCCCTCCCACCCTCCTCCTCATGGTGACAAGTAGGATGCTTGTTCATGCATTTGCTTTGTGTCCATGGGACTATGAGTGACATGGTCAACCAGTAAAACACTTGATTCCCAAAAAAGCAAACCAGGATGGGCAAGATGGCCCAGCAGGTACAGACCCTGGCCTGGCAAAGCTGGCAACCTGAGTTTGATTCCCACATTTTAAGGTGGAAGGAGAGCATCCACTCACGAAAGCTGTCCTCTGACCACCACATGAGTTCACACACACGCATGTGAACATGCACGTGCACACATGCACATGTACACATACACATGCACACATGCACACATACACACATGCACAGGATGCATAGGATGCGCTAAGACTACAACCAAACAATGGCAACGAAGAAGAGTCTCTTGATTGAGGGTAAAATAATGTAGTTTCAACTGGGAGTTTTTCCTAAGTAGAGTGGCTATAGATTCTGGATTTGTAAAGGTCGGGGCTCAGCGGTCCTTCCCTGAGGGAGGGGGAAAAAAGCCTACAAGAAGAACCCTCTCAGAGGGATGCAGAGGTGGCTCACAGCCAGTATGGCTCAATGCCAGCCAATTCCATACTCTCAGTTGTACGACTGCCCCTGTTAGTGAGAAGGAGCCCTTGTCTCTAAAACCAAACTGGTAGAGGGCTATTTGACACCAAGCTAGTATAAACCAGTCGATGCTCTCAGATGCCAGAGGTGTAAGATCCCCTGCCTGGAGTCATAGGAAGCTGGGCCTTGCCTGATTTGGATGCTGGGAACCAAACTTTAGTTCTCTGCAAGAATGATGTGTGTTCTGCAGCACTGACCACGTCTCCAGATCCCAAATCAGATTTGATACATTATAATCACTTCTTATTGGGTGGGCAGTGTTTACTTATTTATTCGTTTTGTTCTCACTATGTAACCCAGGCTGACCTCAAACTCGTAATCCACCTCCCTCCAGCTAACTGGTTCTGGTATAACATGTACTGAGTACGTGATTACTCTATGCACTGCTCAGTCTTTGCCAAGTGAATGACTGCAAAGACCCCTAGTACATCAGACTTTCTTTGAGAAAGGAAATAACAAAAAAAATGAAAAATACTCATTTCCATGACAAAACCATGATTGCAGCCTTGGGACTAAGAAAAGAGAGTGGTGTATTCAGATTCCTGAACCTTGTACTTAAAGATATTTTAAACTTTATCATTTAAAAAGTTACAAAAAAAAAAAGAGTCACATCTGAAATTAACCATACTGAAGACTCTAACCACTTGGTGAACTCCCATTCAGTCAGAGACTCTTTTGGAATAGATGTTGTGGGGCCTCCCATTGGGTTTTCTATATTTGCTATCGAATATATTTTATGTACTTATCAATCACCGAACCCCTAAAAATCCACAAGAGTGGTAGAACTAGAGAAAAAAGCTTTATATCTTCTCCCTTCCCTTCCCTTCCCTTCCCTTCCCTTCCCTTCCCTTCCCTTCCCTTCCCTTCCCTTCCCCTTCCTTCCTTCCTTCCTTCCTTCCTTCCTTCCTTCCTTCCTTCCTTTCCTTCTTTTCTTAAAGATTTATTTATTTATTATATATGAGTACACTGATGCTGTCTTGAGGCACACCAGAAGAGGGCATCAGGTATCATTACAGATGGTTGTGAGCCATCATGTGGTTGCTGTGAATTGAACTCAGGACCTCTGGAAGAGCAGCCAGTGCTCTTAACAGCTGAGCCACCTCTCTAGCCCTATATCCTCTTCCACAACTCATGTTCTTAGAGTGTATCCAGTCCTTCTCATCCCCTGGTATTCAGCCATAAAGTTGTTCTTATCTCTATGGGTGCTTTATAGGTACTGAGACCTTAACTAGGGTCCTCTGCAAGAGCAACAGCTCCAGAATGACCCTTTCAATAAAATCTAATCTTGTTATCCCTAACTTGAAAACAACGTTTAGCTGAGTATATTGGCATATGCCACAGTTAATTCCAGCACTCGGAGGCCAGTCTGGGCTACACAATGAGCTCCAGGCCAGCTTGAGCTACTGTTGAGCACCTGCTCTCTCTGAGTTGAAGCATTCCTTCCTAGGCAGTGGAGGGCTTCCATAGGATTCAGGAAATAAAGGAAACTTACAAGGTTCAGGAAATCCCTAAAGTTACAAGATTCACAAGGACCCTCAAGGTTATGTAAACAGTAGCAATAGCTGGGAAGAAGAGACCCTCCTGGTGACCCAATAGCCATGGAGGTCATGCTGGGAGCATTCCCCACACTGGGGTGGGCTCTTCTGTAACTAAGCTGCAGGGACTTATGCTTCTGTGAAGAATGTAAATAAACCAGTGTAGTTCACCAAACTAGACTTGGCTGGAGTCATTTCCTTGGCCTGTAGTCTGTGCCTAATCTGAGGTGAATAGATACTTAAATATTCACAGTGTTTCTGCAGCCCATAGATAAGAGGAGAGGAATGCCCTTTCTACAGACACTTCCAGTTTTCTTGGTGGTCATTGGTGATGGCTACCTGAATCATGTGCCCTTCATAACAGGCTGTGACTTTTTTGTTCACTATTGTTCCCGCCCCCATCTTTCTTTATACACGTGAGGAGATCAACAATTGCTCATTGAATGAAATAATTGCCTTCTCTTTCTAAATCAGAAAATGTACCTTTGTACCATCTCAAGGAAACATACCGCCCACTCTTTCCCCTTCAATCTCACAAAACTTCCTTTAGTCTTTTATCAAAATCTGCCCCTCCCCTTTAAAAATTGTACTTCCTTTCTATTTATTTACTAACTTACAGTGCTGAGAATTGAACCCAGGGCCTCATGGTTGCTAGTCAAACATGCTAGCATTAAGCTATAACCCCACCTTGCCCTGGTCCCGCTGAAGTAGGGACTGAGTAGATACATATGATGGGGCTTTCTTTTCTTTTCTTTTCTTTTCTTTTCTTTTCTTTTCTTTTCTTTTCTTTTCTTTTCTTTTCTTCCTTTCCTTTCCTTTCCTTTCCTTTCCTTTCCTTTCCTTTCCTTTCCTTTCCTTTCCCTTCCCTTCCCTTCCCTTCCTTTCCTTCCCCTCCCCTTTTTTTTAAAAAGATTTATTTATTTATATGTAAGAACACTTTAACTGTCTTCAGACACACCAGAAGAGGGCATCAAATTTCATTACGGATAGTTATGAGCCACTGTGTGGTTGCTGGGATTCAAACTCAGGACCTTGGGGAGAGCAGTCAGTGCTCTTAACTGCTGAGCCATCTCTCCAGCCCCAGCATAAGCTTTCTTAAGTATCCCCTTTTTATTCCTCCTCCTCTCCCTCTTCTTCCTCTTCCTCCCCTTTCTTCTATATGGAGATCAAACCAGGGCCCCATACATGCCACCCATTGCCCCACTACATAGCCACATACCTTACCTGTCTGCTTCCCTCTCATCATGTCTGCTCAGCTGTGGCCTTACGGCTCTTACTGCTATAGTCTTCCTGGGAACCCCAACCCCTTCCCTTCTGGGGCTAGTTTCATGGTGTTTTCAACATCTGTTATGGTTTAGAGGAAGCCTTGTCTGGAATAGAAGTCCTTTCCAGACCACGATCTAACATTCCAGTAAAAGCCAATGAAGGCATATACAGCGAGGTAACACTTTTCATAAGGACACTTCGCTGTAAGTGGGCCGCCGCAGCAGCAGCAGAAGGGGGCATCTGCCTATCGTTAGTCTCGGCAGTCAGATGGATTGTTCCAGCCGGGTCAGGGCCCTTCCCACCACACTGTGTGGTTTGCTCTCCATGCTTGGCAGACTGTGGGTTCTACTGTGTGTATTGGCACTGGCTACACGGCAAGTGCAAACAGCTGGCTTCCTTGCTGTTCATCCCATGCCAAAAATATCCCCTTCCTGATGTTCTTAACTGCTTTTGCAGCTAGCAACATCAGCGAGTGGGAAATCAAATATTTTATCTCGCGGTTCATTTTAATGCTCTTTTCCAGATGTTTTCTGGGCTGTTCCTCAGATGTTGATTTGTGGCGGTGTTGATATTTTCTTTCTGTGGCATCTTATTATTTTGGAGCGGTGAGATTTAATTTAGTTGGAGGAAATGCTCTTCTTCTTCTCCTCCTCCTTCTTCTTAATTTTTCTTTCTTCCAAATGCTTTGTCTTCTGATGATACACAATCATTCTCTGTCTTGTGGTAACCCTACAAACTGTAAACCTCAGAACTTGGCCTGATTATAGATGGGACTAGACCGCACCTGTATGAAAGCTACCAGATACACCCTGATCACAGGCCCGTGGAAATGTTAGAGTCTGAGATACGCCTTATCCAGCCTTCCTGTTTCTGCATAGCAGTATGAAGTGGGAGTCACAGGTGCTAAGTAGCTTGACCACCCAGCTAGCTATCAGGAAAATCAGAACCAGGAGCAGGCCTAATTTGGTGGAGAGGAGTCTTTCTCTCCGAGCTTCTTACCTGGATGTGGATGTGAAGTTACTTGTCTCCCTCGCCCCCAGGATCCCACCGTCAGTTGACAATGATACCTTCTGAAAACAGCGTTTTGAAGAGACAGGACAAGCTCTGCTGCTGGGAGTCAAGGTGTCCCCGATTCATCTCTGTGGGCAGTCCTGCCTGCTACACACCGCTAGACACGCCTGTGGTACCGTGCTGGGTGCAGATGCATCCCTGGTGTGGAATGGCTTGTTGTAAAGCCGCATTGCCAGAAACTGATTCCAAACATCCACTCTCCGATCCCTTATTTCTCTCCAGAAGATCTCCCCGAGAGAACAACCCTGCCTGGCGCCTCTTAAAGCTCCGCATCCGCAGTGACAGGGATGCCGTAGGGATTGAGTTCAGCATGCCGTGAGGCAGGCTGGTGTGATCTTGACAGCAGCTTATAAATAAGTCAGGGTAGATGATGCTGATGATGGGAAGTGTATGTGGGAGAGGCCAGCAGAATGAAAATGTGCTCATTGGAAATGAAGAATGACAGTGCACAGGCAGAACCCCCCAAAAGCTGAAATTCTCATAAAACTGCAGGTAAGCTTACATTACGTCTTACACATTTTAAACTCTGGACCAAGGCCGAAAACATCACCTGCCTTGGGTCTCTGCACAGATACTTATGAGCTACAGGCTAACAAAACTGACCAGCAAAAGCACTTCAAAATTTGGTTATAATCTATAGACTGTCAGCTTGGGGGTTACTGGTAAAGTAATTTGCGGTCTCTTTTTTTGTCTGTTTTAATTGATGGCTTTTCTCTGCAGCTAGCTTTACAGGAGAAATTGAAACACAACTGCTGCGTTATAAATCCACGAGGCAAAATAAGTGGAGTTCAGAGAGTAACGGAGAAAGGTCCAGAAGAGTTCGCCTAACAGCCCTGTTTGCTTCCTTTCCTGGAACATTCCGTGTGGGCTGGGTAGTGTCTCCTGCCTCCAGGGCAGTGGGGGTTTGGAACGCAGAGGCAATTTTGGGATAGACAGGAGCCCATACACAGTATTGAAATTGGCTGGAATCAACAGCCAAGAAAGCCTTGAAGAAGAATGTAGGGAGTTTCCAACAAGGCTCGCCCTGAAGGAAACTGGCCTGCCTCACCTTACACTACGAGACAAACTGTCACCGTTTGTCATTCTTTCGACATGAGGGCCACTTATATCCATTGGCTCCCTTATTCTGTAACACCTACCAATCCTGAACATATTCCTGGTGGGTAGGCTGTGACTGCCCAGCCATCACCCTGAAGATGTCCCCTCCCATGGCCTTGGACAGATTTACTGCTGGAGGAGCCCTTGTTGCAAGCGCCTGCTCTGCAGCTGCGCCGGCCACGCCCTGGCCATTCCACGCCTACCTTCCCCACTGCCGGGTGTGGATCTTGCCCGTGGTTAGTGTCCTCACTCCATTCTTTCAGCGCTATGCTTTATAGCATCTCTCCGGCTCTTCCTTGGGTGTGAGCAATTCTGGAGTATTTCAACACTGATTTACACTTGACTTTGATAACAGGTAGAAGTTTTAGGTGATCTAAAAAGAAGACAAAATATTTAATTTGTATTTATGTATTGTTTTGGAGCTAGAACCCAGGGCCTTGTGCAAGATAGAAAAGCATCCTTCTATGGAGCCATACCCTGTGTTCTGGCTTTGATATCTTGACTTAAAGATGATCTCAGCACATGTCTGACCAGAGACCCAGATTATGCTTAAGAGATAAAACACACACACACACACACACACACACACACACACACACACACACATGCAAACTATATACATGTATATGAAAAGTCATAATGAAACCCACTCTTTTGTGTACTAATTAGTAATAATAATAATAATAATAATTACATAAAAATGACAAAGCACATAGCATTTCTTTTTAGATAGGGTCCCATATAGCCCAGGTTAGCTTCAGATTCACTATGTAGCCCAGGCTGGCCTTGAACGCCTGATTTTCTTTCTTTTGGTCACCTGAATATGAGATTAAAGGTGTGAGCCATCAGGATTAAAGGGCTGTTCATATACTAGGCAAGATCTCTAGTCCTGAGGTATATTCCCAGTTATGCACTACAGATATTTTTCCTAGTGCGTATTTATTGTATAAAGCAGTGGGCCCTGTGGTGACACTGTGGTGAAGTGTGTATGTATTTTGACTTATTCACTCCTCACTGTCCCCCTGCCTCATGCTGTCTCCTCTCTTTTCCTAGATAGTACCTTCTGCTTGCATGTTATATCCATACACGTATGTAAAGATTCCACATATGACCCAGGTTCCACATATGAGAGAAAACACATGATTTTTGTCTTTCTGGTCTGATTTATTCCACCTCATCTGATAATCTTCAATCCTATCAATACTCCCGAAAATGACATAGCTTCACTTTTCTTTATGGTTGAGTAAATCCTGAGCCACATTTTTCTAAGGAAGTTTCTACTCAGGAAAGGAAGTTGAAATAAGGAGGGTTGGATGTATAAAGCTCATTTCTTCAGAGTATTCAACTTCTATAGCAACATGAAACCAAACCAAACCGTCCCCACATACTCTGAGAACACAGCTCTGTTTCATCACTATGTGGCTATTAGCTTCTTCTCTCATCACTTGGTACAATGATCTTGTCTGCATTTAAACTGGTGAAGGAGAAGCTGATCTTTACCTCTTTTATTTCCCTTGTGAACGGGCACTTGAGCTTTCGAAGGAACAAACCTACCAAGATACCCAACCAAGCCCTGCAGGCTGGGACCCGTGAGCTGCTGGCTAGGCCTCAGATCACAACTCCTGGGGGACTCTCTTCCTGTAGTGTGAAGACCTAGTGAATCACACAGTGTGGCCCTGTCCTCTCTGCCTCCCCACTCAACCGCAAGGCATTGACATCTTTTTAAGGAGAAATCCCATTAAGATAAACCCGAACTGATTATTTTCTCCAGAGCACCAACACGGGACTTCAAGTTAGTAAAACTCATGTGTGCATACATACATGTGTGTGCTCATGGCGCTGTGGGGGAACCAAAGTCAGAGGGACACAGCCCTACAGGATGGCTGTTGCCAGGCTAGTTACCTTTCCTCTTTCTTCTTTCTTTGCACGGATATTTTTGTAGTTGGCATCTTGGCGACACCGTTCTCCTCCCACCCCCATCCCTTCTCTATGGTTCTTCCAATTCTTCCAATTTCCATTGTCTCTGCTCTGGATTGTTGCCAGCCACATTCTAGCCTACTTTTCTGCCTCCTGTTCATTCACTGTGTCTTGCGAGGCTCATTTCCTTAGAGCACACGGCTGGCTATGACAACTGTCTAGTTGCAAATGTTCAGTCACTCTCGTTTGTTCAATATCCCTCTTTTATTTATTTATTTTTTAAATCCCTGTCTGAGCTGGCTGTTAGTCATCTTTGTATTCCTCTCTATGCAGCCCCTTCTCTTTGTCCTATTTCCTGTTTCCTGTGTCCACTCATTGTTCCCACAGTGTGCTTGAAGGTTCTTTTTTGAGGCTGCCCCAAGCTTGGCTGCTGTACTCTTCAGGGTCAACTATCTAGACTATTCATATCCTCCAGGTTTCAGGGCCCAGTTTGCTCCAAAGGTCTTCCCTGAATGTCCCTAAAAAGCCCCTATTTTCCCTTTGCACATTGTACTTGGGTTTCACTGTGTAATAGCCCTGGCTATCCTGGAATTGCTTTGTAGACCAGGCTGGCCTCGAACTCACGGAGACCCACCTGCCTGTGTCTCCCCAGTGCTGGGATTAATGGCGTGCACCACCACACCCAGCAGGTTGTGCTTTTACATGTCTCAGGACACCTCCCTCTCACTGCCTTTCACATTCTCAGGCACGTGCCTGGATGGAGTGGGAAGGGCACCTGCATCTTAATCACAGATCTGATTATTTGGATGATCTGGATAACTAACCTTTTCAATTGTCAGTGATCTGCTGACAACAACTGTCTCATGAGATTTTTTTTATTGTAGACATTAAATGAGACAATGTCATGTAATGTAATCCAGTTGCAGGCTGTCATTATGTGGTTGGAATGTAGGAATTGTTGTCATTCTTCCTATTCTTGCTTTAGTTGCCTTTCTAGGCTATGACTTCATTGAGTGTTGGATCTTTTCCCACAGTGGATGCAGCAAACACCCCCTGTCAAAGACTAGTTAGAATTTTAGGTTTGGCCATTGACAAATCTGTGATTGATATATATATATATATATATATATATATATATATATATATATATATATACCTTTTTTCTCTTTTTCTTTGTCTTACAACTTTATAAGTTTACCCTAGCTCACAGATTATACCAAATAGGGGCCGAGACCAGCTGCAGCTTGCTGATCTTTTATGTAGTCCAGACCAGAGTTTCACTGATCAATGTGTCTAATTAAATAAGGGATTACGTGATTAGGCCCTATTAGACCTTTCCCATTACTTCAAATCTTTTTACAAGCGACCTCTGCTGTAGTTCGAATGTGAAATGTCTCCCATAGGCTTGTGTGTTTCAACACTTGGCCCCCACTGGTGGTGAAGTCTGGGAAGGTCATGGAGCCTTTGGGAGGGGGATTTTGGCTGGGATAAGTCACTGGGGAGGGCTGTGAGGTTGATTTTAATGTAATATTTAAAATGTATTCTTTGAGAATGTCTTACATGCATACGATGTATTTTGAGCATATTAACCTCTCCCTAGTGACCACTTCTGTTGCTCCAGGAGCCTTCTCCCCATGTCTACCAATTCCGTACCCCTCTGCCTCCTCTCCTCCCTCCTCCACCACCTCCTCCTCCTTCTGAATATAATCCACAGAATCTACTTAGTGGTGCCTGTAAATGCATGGATTTAGGATGATCCACTGGAACACAGAAAACCTACCAGAGGTCACACATCCAGAGTAATAATTCTCCTGCAGCAGCTAGGAGCGGGGCCTCGTCAGCTCCTCCTCCATCACTGCTGGAATGTTGTTTGCCACGGTCTTGTACAGGTCTTGGGCAGGTAATGACAGCTACTGTGATTACATGCTACATGTGCATAGCATGGTTCTGTTATGTTCAGGAGACACAGTTACACCGCAATCCTCCCTGACCTCTGGCTCTTACAGATTTTCCGTTCTTCTTTCTGCATTGCTCTGAAGAGCTTGCAGGAAGAGAGTGTGGTATAGCTGTGGCATTAGGGCTAAGATGAGCCATCTATTTTTTGCTCCTTGAGCATTTGTGAGTCTCTGTATTAACTGCTGTCCGTTACAAACAGAAGCCTAATCTGTGGGTATGAAGACAGTCCTTTAGAGGGTTGTTTGATAATATGTCCATTCAGTGACATAATAGTAATTGGTTCTTCCTTAGGACTTGTGGCCTCCACAACCCTGGTTCTTGGTCAGGTCTGAAGTACCAGGTATGGGTTCCCTTCAATGGAGCAGGCCTTAAATCCAATAAAAAGTGGGTGGTTATCTCCATTACCGTGCCGCTATTACCCGCTGGGCATAGACTGCATATGCTTCCAGGTCTGTTGATATTGTAGCTCACAGGGTTCATAGTGTAACACGGTGGGTTATGTTTCTCCCCCAGCAGCCTGCAGAGCATCTTTTGGCACTATGAAAGTTAGTCCCAGAAAGACTGCAGGCTGCATGTTCTGCAGTTAAGTGCGTCATATCAGCAATAGAGTGGTACCACCAAGTCCTCGTGTGCAGCAAAGAGCAATGCCAAAGCTTGTATTGTTCTTTTTTCGGGGGTGGGGGTGGGGGTGGGAGTGGGGGTGGGGGCAGTCTCTGGGACCTCACTTGACTGACAGCTTGAAGGAAAGTATCCCACCCCAGGCTTTTTGCCCTAAATGGCTTTTGTGAGGTGTCTTAGTTAGGGTTTTACTGCTGTGAACAGACAAAATGACCAAGGCAACTCTTAAAAGAACAAACATTGAATTGGGGCCGGCTTACAGGTTCAGAGGTTCAGCCCATTATCATCAAGGCAGGTGCGTGGCAGCATCCAGGCAGGCATGATGCAGGAGGAGCTGAGAGTTCTACATCTTCATCTGAAGGCTGCTAGTGGAAGACTGGCTTCCAGGCAACTAGGAAGAGGTATTAAAGCTCACACCCACAGTGGCACACCTACTCCAACAAGGCCACACCCCCTAATAGTGCCACGCCCTGGGCCAAGCATATACAAACCATCACAGGTAGGGTATTATCCTTGCCATGCAGAGTAACTCGATGTCAGCTCATTTTTTTTAATGCAACTTTTGGAAAACTTATAAAATAGTAAATTTCCATACCTACTTAGTGTTTGCACTCTGCACTTGCTCCTGACCGTGTCGTCTCTCTAGGATGGGCTGTATCCCTCTGAAACTGTCAATAGAAATAGGCCCTATCTCCAATAAGTTATTTTTTTGGATGGGCCATGGTATATTATCACATCAACTGGAAAATAAATGAAGACAGCTTCTCTCTCTCTTTTTTTGAGATTTATTAATTTTATGCATATGAGTACACCATAGCTGTCTTCAGACACACCAGAAGAGGGTATCAGATCCCATTACAGATGGTTGTAAGCCACCATGTGGTGGCTGAGAATTGAACTCAGGACCTTGGGAAAAGCAGTCAGTGCCCTTAACCACTGAACCATCTCTCCAGCCCTGAAGACAGCTTCTTATGTTTATTTCCCACACCGTTTTAAGTCTTGATGTCTGCAGTGGATTTGCATCTAGCAGTAACACGCATGAGTCCTTGAAGTGGGGAGCCATTTTTACACAGTGGCGTCTTTTCACATTGTCGGTTTTTCTACTCCAGTCAGTCAGAGGAGACAGTCCTATGTTGAGTCAGCAATTGTAAATTAGTTTGGGAGGAACAAATATGAGACTATTTAGACAATAACAAGCTGGCCCTACACTGCACCTATTTGTCGCTCCCCTAACATATAAAGTCCTTGCTCTCACGCTGGTTTTAATCAAACATCTGGCAAACCCAGTGTCACCATGGCAAACGGGAAATGAGAACATTGGGATTAGCATAGCTTTTTAATTTCCTCTTTGCCTACCACATTTGCATATAAACTCCCGGGAAGCCATCTTATTTTCTCCACAGTGCTTTATAATAACAATTATTATCAGTCCCATTAGGAATCTTTCTTAGGTGCTCGGGAACAGGAGGAGGAATAATGGCTTTCTCTGAGAATTTTCATCTCTGCTGATTCAAGTCTCCACTCTGTTTCCGTTATAAACTCTTATCACAGGAAACAATAGGAGCTAAATTTGAAGCACAGGCTACCCCTGTGTCTTAAAACCCTTAAAAAACTGCTCGTCTCTTTTCATTAATCAATGATTGTGATACTGAGTATTGTTGTTTTTGTTTGTTTGTTTTTGCTATTGTTAATTAAACAAAACATATATTTACGTGTGTCTGTACACACCCTTGCCAAAGTGTGCCTGGGGAGGCCAGAGGACAACTTGTAGGTATAGGTTCTCTTGTTCTATTCCGTGGGTTCTGGAGACTGGATTCAAGGGGTCAGGCCCTGTGAGAGGCAACTTTACCCACCGAGCCATCTCGACAGCCCCTCATGCTTCCTGTTCTGTGAACTCTATAAATTCATTCATTTGCTTAGGAGCCAAACGTTAAGCATCAGGTCAGTAACAAGGTCCACTCACATTTCATTCCTTTACACAATTTATCTGGGTGTGGTGGCCCCTACTGGTAATCACAAGACTCCAGTTGGAAAGGCAGAAGGATCCGGCATTTGAAGCCAATTTGAACTAAGTGAGTTCTGTGCTAACCTGAGCTTCACAGAGACCATTTATCAACCAAACCAAACCAAACCAAACCAAACCAAACCAAACCAAACCAAACCAAACCAAACCAAACCAACAAAATCCCAAGTCAAATTAAATAAAACCCTAACCACGCCAAATGTCAAACCAAGCAAAGCCAGTTGATTTCAGAATTTCATAGTGAAATGATTTTTTAAAGAAAATTACCCAAATTCCCACTAGGTGTCACTGCTGTACCCCAATTAGCCAAATACAGGACCAGACTAAGAGAAATCTATCCACAAATTCACTTACATGGTTTCTTTCTCTCTCTCTCTTTTAAATTGGATATTTTCTTTATTTACATTTCAAATGTTATCTCCTTTCCAGGTTTACCCCTGGGGACCTCCTATCCCACCCTTCTCCCTGCTTCTATGAGGATGTTCCCCACCCACCCACCCACTCCCACCTCCCTGCCCCAGCATTCCCCTACACTGGGGCATCAAGCCATCAAAGGACCAAGGGCCTCCCCTCCCATTGATGCCTGAAAAAGCCATCCTCTGCTACATATGCAGCTGGAGCCATGGGTCCCTCTATGTGTACTCTTTGATTGGTGGTTTAGTCCCTGTGAGCTTGGTGTGTGTGTGTGTGTGTGTGTGTGTGTGTGTGTGTGTGTGTGTCTGTTTGGTTGATATTGTTTTTCTTCCTATGGGGTTGCAAACTGTTAGTTTGTTATTGGGATGACAAGAAAGAAAAGGCTAATCATTTCTATATAATTTTGTATAAGCTCTCACTTGCAACTTTTGTTCAGATATGGCAAAATATCTTATTAGAGAAGCTAACTCAATACTAATGTTTATTTTTAAGAAAAACAACTGTGGTGGTTTAAGTATGCCTAGCCCAGAGAGTGGCACTATTTGGAGGTGTGGCCCTGTTGGAGTAGGTGTGTCACTATGGGTGTGGGCTTTAAGACCGTATCCTAGCTGCCTGGAAATCAATCTTCCACTATCAGCCTTCAGATGAAGCTGTAGAACTCTCAGCTCCTCCTGCACCATGCCTGCCTGGATACTGCCCTGCTTCTGCCTTGATGATAATGGACTGAACCTCTAATCCTGTAAGCCAGCCCCAATTACATTTTGTTCTTATCTGAGTTGCCACGGTCATGGTGTCTGCTCACAGCAGTAAAACCTTCACTAAGGCAACAAGCAAAAGGAATATACAAAGATAAAACCTTAGAGGATTCAAAAAAATTAATCAAATGATGAAAACAGACTTTAGGAAATGCTAGATTTTGACAATTTTTAAAAATGAAGATAACTATTATTGATGGACATGATGGTTCAATCCCACATGCCCAGCAATCTAGAGGCAGAGATCTGAGAATCATCATGAGTTCAAGGTCAATCTGGGCTATTAGCAAGTTCCAGATTAACTTGGGCTATAGAATGAGACCTTGCCTCCCAAATTTCCTTTTTTTTAAAAAAGCAATTACTTTAACAATTAGGCAACATTCTGTCTTGAAAGAAAATAGAAGCTTTCATTTTGATCATGACTCAAAGATCTAAGCCTCATCTATCTCATTGCCACGACTGCAGGAATGGAATAGCTGCCAAGCAGCCTGTGCTCTGGGGGACTATTCACAAGGGTTCTATGATGCTGATGATGAAAAAATATATACAAGACATAGGCTGGAGAAGGCACAGCGGCAGTAAGACCTTGACAGTTATGTGTGTGTGGTGTGTGTGTGTGTGTGTGTGTGTGTGTGATCAGTCAGGGGAAGGGAAGCAACTCGGAATGTTCCTCCCTAAATACTGCCATCCATTTTAGGCAGCCGTGGGAGTCCCACTGTGGGCAGCACACCTCGTCCCTGTGAGCTCAAAGCCACAAGCAGGGCCTTACGGGACGGAGTTCCAGGGTCCGAGGCAATGACTCATCGTCAGGAAAGACACACCTTCCAGAAGCAAGGACGAAGAAAGAAGGGTATTATATATCCAGTCTACTATTTATACCCTTCTGGTTTGCAGTTAAAGTGTGACTTCAGTCATTTGGTTATGGTAACAGAAGCTCTTTTGGAGTTAAAGACTCCTTTATTAAAAAAAAAAACCCACAAGGTAAACAAAGCTATGCATTCTCATATTTACCCTGTGATTCTGCATCTTGCTAATCCAAATAGTCCATTAGGGCTGGATGTACCATAAATAAAACTAAAAATTTTCATGAGTAAGTAAAGAGTGGCTAGTATTTTCATGAGAAAGGAGCAAACACAAAATGATGTTGAATTTTTCCTGCATTTAGAGCATGCATTAAACAGTACTGTTGTACTTAAGTGTTTTAAAATTCTTTTTATTTTTTTAAGTAGTGTGTGTGTGTGTGTGTGTGTGTGTGTGTGTGTGTGTGTGTGTGCACCTATGTATGCATGCAGTTGTGCATGTGGGCCAGAGGACACCCTTGGGTGTCACTCCTCAGGCACTAGACACTATGGTCCGTTGCTGGTCTGGAACCCATCAAGTAGAGATATACCTGCCTTGGCCTCCCCAGTGCTGGGGTTACAGATTGGCCATCGTGTGCTCAGTGCTTTTGTGTGAATGTTGAGGACTGAGCTCTGGTCCTCACAGTTGTGTGGCCAGCCCTTTACCAACAGAGTCATTTTCCAGTCCCCTTCGGAAGTATTTTAAGATCGAGGTTGACCTTAATAATTAGTACTGAAACATTTGTGTTACAGAGTAGGGGACCTCATGAATATGTAAACATCATTTGCATATTTAATATTTATGCATTACTTTAGTATCAGTTTCTGTAACACCACCAGCGCTGCTTCACATTAACAGTGTCTGTACAAGTACGTGTTTAAACATTTTTGTCTTTTTGTATATGAACTGCCAATAAACATAAGAGTGTGAAGATAAAAGCATTGCTGGATTAAATGAGTGCAGTAATTTAGTTAATTTATTTAATCACTAAGGATGATTTCAATCTTAGTGATTGAGTATGAAATAATTTGAGAACAAGACTCATTCAGAGTAAGGCTGAGTTCAAAAGTCTTTCAGGCCGGGCGTGGTGGCGCACGCCTTTAATCCCAGCACTCGGGAGGCAGAGGCAGGCAGATTTCTGAGTTCGAGGCCAGCCTGGTCTACAAAGTGAGTTCCAGGACAGTCAGGGCTATACAGAGAAACCCTGTCTCAAAAAAAATAAAAGTCTTTCAGTAGGAGAGATACTCAGCTTAAGATACTGAGAACTTGGGAGATGGCTCAGTGGTTAAGAGCACTGACTGCTCTGCCGAAGGTCTTGAGTTCAAATCCCAGCAATCACATGGTGGCTTACAACCATCCATAACGAGATCTGTCACCCTCTTCTGGAATGTCCAAAGACAGCTACAGTGTACTCACTTATAATAAATAAATAAATCTTAAAAAAAATAAAAAGCTACTGAGAACTTGTCACCTTGTCATTAGGCCATTTTCCCGTGTCCCTAATTTATCTTCCAGGATAGTTTTCAGCACTGGCTTCTTTTCTTTGAACAGCCTTAGTCGTCCTTGGTCCTCTCCTTGCACCAAGCTTGAGACAGATTTCACACAGTTGTTTGCTGCTATGTGTACCAGGCTGGCCTATGAGCCTCTGGGATTCCTCCTGTCTCTGCCTCCCACCTCCTTGTAGGGACACTGAGATAACACGTGTGTGTTACCGCATCTGACTTCATGAATGTTCTTGTTATTCAAACCTGGATCCCCACCCTTGTGTATAAAGTCAGCTCCTCAGAACCATATTTCCTTCCCTTTTTTAACGAGTTTATTTTTATTTAATTTCTTTGATACAGTACATTTCGATCATGTTTCCTCTTCCCTAGTGTCTCTCAGTCTTACTCATCTCTCTCCCTACCCACCCACCTTGATAAACCAAAAGAGAAAACCAGTAAAACAAAAACAAACAAACAAACGCACGCCTATAAGAATGCACAGCGTTCACTTGGTGTTGCCCACCCTCCTAGGTTGGGACCGTCCTGGAGTGTGGCTAGTGCGCGCAGTGTCACGACATTGGAGAAACTCACTTTCATGTTGCCAGCACATATCGGTTGCAAATATGGAAGTTTTATGTCCCTTTCCCCCTCTCAGTGCTGGGCTTGAACCTCTGTGGGTCTAACGCATGCTGTCACAGTCTGTTAGCGCCCATGTGCGTCAGTTCTGTTGTGTCTGAGGGACTCTGTTCCCTTAGAGTCAACTAGTACCTCTGACTCTTACACTCTTTCTGCCTCCTCTTCTGCAGAGATCCCTGAGCCTTGAGGGGAGGGATTTGATGAATACATCCCATTTGGGACTCAGTGCTCCAAGGGCCTCACTCTCCTAGAACCGTATTTCTTTTTTTTTTTTTTTTTCCAATTTTTTTATTAGATATTTTCTTAATTTACATTTCAAATGCTATTTCAAAAGTCCCCTCCCCCCTCCCCCCAGAACCATATTTCTTAGCTGTGATAGTTTGTCCCAACAACATTAACACTTGAATAAGAAATGGCTGTGTAATAACCATTCATCTAGACATGCCAGGCCTATGAGAGCACCAGGTTATTTCATCAATGCCAACTGGTGCTGCCGTGAAGTCCTTGTGCTTGATTCTGGTGATGAAGTGGAGAGTTAGTGTTCTCCATAATGTTGAGTTCTCTACCTCAAATTGACATTTTCTCTTTCTTCATTTGGGACACTGCTAATCACCTTGAAGAATTATCATAAGCATCACTTGCTCCACAAATCCAAAAGCACAAAAACCAAAAGGGTCTCAGAGGCCACCACCTGTGCTCCACTGGATGATGCCATGAGGGTTTTTGCTTGCTTGTTTGTTTGTTTGTTTGTACATACCCATAGCATCTATGTATCTACATCTGGAACTGAATTATGAAACTCCCTAGAGGAAGCAAAGAGAAAGCGACTGGACAGATGGCTCAGCCACTAAGAGCACTTGTTGCTTTTGCAGAAGACCCAGGTTTGATTCTCAGGATCCACATAGCAGTTCACAACTACTTGTCACACCAGATGCATCCAGGGTATCCAATGACCTCTCTTGGCCTCCCTAGGCACTGTGTGGATGCAATGCACAGAAATGCATGCAGGTAAGAATATTTATACATATAAAAAGGGATAAATAATATTTTAAAATAAAAAAATTGAAGACAGCTGATTCGTATTTCTCTGGCAAATGTCCCCAAATGCCTTATCTCAGTCACTAGGATGGACAGCCATTGATTAACCCAAGGCCATTCATATGTCCTCCATAGCTTGTCAAGGCACAGAACGGTACTTTGAAAGCCATTAACTTTCAGTTTATGCAAGTCATTAAAAAATATCTTGCTTACCATGTTGCTGAGGAATCAAATCATTCCTAGAATTCTTTTTCTTCTAAAACTTTCTGTTATAAGAGAAATTTAACTATGTTCTAAGAGGGAATAAGATGAATCTCGATGTGCCCCCATCCTGTCTCCCATGGACCCTGACTATGGACCCAGCCGACAATTTCCTGCATATTCTTCAGTTACTTTGAGTCAAAATCCAGAATCGCACTAGTCTGTGGTAAATGTCTATCGGGAATCATACTCCTGCTCTTTTGTAGGCCATTTGTTGTATTCTCTGAAAGGTTTTATGAACATTTTTCTAAATTTCTAAATGTTAACAATATGCCTACTATTCCCACTCTGTGTCTCTTTCTAAGTGTGAACTCGTTTTATTTGGATCTAAAAAACGCCCTTAAAGGTTTCATTGATGCTACCTTTCCCTCATTGCTCAGAATCTCGACCCTGCAGATGGGTTTCCATCTGTTTCTTAGGACATTGGTTTCTTTTTTTGCTTGGTTTAGAAAATCATTTAAAACTTATATGGTATACATTGTGTGTGTGTGTGTGTGTGTGTGTGTGTGTGTGTGTGCTCAAGTGTGCAGTTAATCATGGGAGCCAGAAGAGGGCATAAGAGCTTCCTGAAGCTGAGTGCTGGGGATGGAACTCAGGCTTTCTGCCAGAGCCGTAGCTGTGTTAATTTCTGAGCTATCTCTCCAGCTACCCTGACATAAGTTTCTAAAGGATTTGCTCAGTTTTATTTCTTGACTCAAAAATTTCCAGTTATCTCTGTATAGTTTTGTTTTCCTCTTGATGCTTTAATTAAAAACAACAACAAAGCACAAACCCAACCCTTTATCTGAATGAGCGCTTTGGCTGCTAGTATGTATCTACTATGTACCTGTGGTGCTGATGAAGGCCTGTAGGGGCTATCAGATCCCTTGGAACTGAGTTACAGATTATTGTGAGCTGGCACAGCTGCTGGAAATTGAACCTGGTTCCTCTGTCTCTCCAACCTTTTTGGATTTTGGAAACAGCATCTCAAAACTCAGCCAGCCTCAAACACTGTACACACCTTCCTCAGCCTCCCAAATGGTGGAATTTATGTGTCACCAAACCTAGCTCCTCTCTCTCTCTCTCTCTCTCTCTCTCTCTCTCATTCTTTTGTTCCAAGTTGTCATATGTTTTTTTTAAGTCTTAGCACTTTTTACAACATTCCTTGAATGTTTCTTTTTTATAGTATCTTTCTTTTGTTTCATGGTGGAATATGGCTTTTCTTTGTCATCTTGATCATACATATAATGATACTTTTTGAGGTTTTTCCTCTCCTTAAAAATTGTCCTTTCTCAACTTGCTTACTATTTGGGGGTTCTGTTTTCTGTGACGGGAATGCCACTATTGGTTTTCTAATTCCTCTACTGTCTCCCCATGGTTGAGAAAATGTGAATCTGAAAAGCGATTGGCTGGGCTGGAGAGAAGGCTATTGGTTCAGAGCAATCGCTCCTCTTCCAGAGGTCCCAAGCCCACTTCCCAGTACCCATGCCTGGCAGTTCTCAATCATCTGAAACCCCAGCCCCGTGGGGACCCAACACCTCTGGTCTCCAAGGCCACTTAACACTCACGTGCACATGTCACACACACACACATAATTAAAAATAAGACAAACGAAAAGAAACGAGTAAAAAAGAAAGTCAATTGGCACACTGGGCTTCAAAGAAGTGGGAGGCTCATTTGCGGGGCGACAGTCTGAGGGTTGGTATTTTAGGCTTTACTCTTGGGCAGGTCAGACATTCGGAAAAGAGGTTTTCAATCTGCCATTTGCAGGGTTAGCATTTGGCTGCCAGTTCTCTGTGGCTGTGCAGCCATGGAAGAAGGCTCAGAGCATTCGCATGCAACACTGGCCTTCTGATCAGTAGATGTCTGTCTGGTCTCACAGCACACCTCCCCTTGGCCCCACCCGTCTGTTTTATGTGGGTCAACATAAGGGATCTGAGACATCTGTCTGCCCACACTTCCTTATTTGGAACCCTTTCACACTCAGTTTTGGATTTTCCCCGGTGTTGCCAATGTCTGATTTTGAGATTGGAGGACTGTGGTACAAATTATACTGGTCGTGAATCCCCCTGCAGCCAGCTAGGGATTTCAGGATTGGGAGATGTTAAATCAGCGATCATACTTTCGTCTGCTTTCCAGCTTCCAAAAAACGTCATCGCTTCTGTTTCCTCTCCTGTTTCCCTCACGATTACAGGCTTGGGGACCACACAGATTTATTCTGCTGCCGCGGGGTTAGGAAGAGAAAACTAGGTTCATGAGCTTGTATCAACTTAACCAAGAAGAATGCCCCCCCCTTGCCTTTTTGTTTGCTTGTTTGAATCAGGGTCTCACTATGTAACCCACGCTGGTCTCAAACTCAAAAGCCTCATGCCTTAGCTTCCTGAGAGGCGGGCTACAAGCGTGAGTCATCAAAAGCCGGGCTGAAGTGTGTTTTTGTCGGATGAATTAAACTCACACCTCTTTGGGAGACTGCAAGTAGAACACAGCACCTTAGACTGCTGGTCTCTCCATTACCCTTTAAAGCCTTAAACAGCCACAGGCACAGTTTTATATAGACATGACCTCTGCTCCTCCAGATGAGTTTGATGGTAGGACTTCTGGAAACCAGCATGGTGCCTGAGCCTCTGAGCCTGGGTTTGTGGTAAGGAATCAACCATCAACAGGGTCTGGCCAAACTCGGTGATGATGTTACTGTTTTCCTTCTTAGAAGGCTCAGGGACATCTTCTCAGTCACAGAGCATCAGGCTGTGGAAGCAGACGGGTTGATTTCTTTAATCTGGACCACATGAGCATCGTGCTTTATGAAGGCACAGATAGCATCTATGCTAGGAGTCCACCCTCAGCACAGATCTAGCAGGCTGTGGTGCAGCTTACGAGATTCTGTTACTCTGGGAAGAATCTGCTCCCCTCGTTGAAGCTGTGGGTGCGTGTGCAGTGCACCAATCCTCTCATATACAACCCTGCAGGAGCTGAGGTGGGGGGACCACGGGGCTGTGGGAACTGACAAGGACTTCTCCACTCTGTAGATCCGCACCAGGAACAGAGACAGCCCAGTGTCTATTTAATCATTCATTTCTTGAACTTTTTCTTGCTTCATTTCTGTTACCATAATGAAATACTGACAGAAAGCAGCTTAGAGAATAAAGGAGTTTACTTGGCTTACAGTTCCAGGTCTGTTATTGTAGGGCAGTCAAGACAGAAACTTAAACCATCATCTTCATAGTCAAGATCAGACAGAGAATAAACTCATGTGCTCTTGCTTGCTTCTGCTTAGTTTGATTTCAAGAGTCATGCTGTTCAAGATTGCTTAGGGAATGTTGCTGCCCACAATGGACTGGGCCTTCCTATACCAACTAACAAACAAGACAATTTACACAGGCTGATTTCATCTAAACAGTTCTTTATGATATACTCTATCTATCTATCTATCTATCTATCTATCTATCTATCTATCTTCTATCTATCTTCTGTCTATCTATCTATCTATCTATCTATCTACCTATTTTATGTGAATACACTGCAGCTATCTTCAGACACACCAGAAAAGGGCTTTGGCTCCCATTACAGATGATTGTGAGTCACCATGCGGTTGCTGGGAATTGACCTCAGGTCCTCTGGAAGAGCAGTTAGTGCTCTTAACCACTGAGCTATCTCTCCAGCCCCATGATCCACTCTGGCTCAGTGATTAAGCACCTTTTCCTTTTTGGAGGACCTGAGTTAGCTTCTAAATACCCATGTCAGGTGCTCACAACAGCTTGTGACTTCAGCTTTCTAGGGTCAAAACTGTCTTCTGCCCCTGCCTGCCCCTGCACGCATGCACACACACACACACACACACACACACACACACACACACTCCAACAAAACTCTAAAAACTCTCTCCTTGGTGATTTTAGGTTGTGTTCAGAGGATCCCGATTCAATTTCCAGCACACACAAGGTGCCTCACAACCATTCAGAACTCCAGTTCTAGGGCATCTGACGCCTTCTTTTGGCCTCTGAAAGTACCAGACATACACACATGGACATACATACACAAAGACAAAACAGTCACTTACATAAAATAGAAGTAAATAAATATAAAAAAAATGTGCAGAAAGATTGGAAAGATTGTGCTTGTGGATTAAAGAATCTGTAGAGTGAAAATTCCAATACTACCTAAGACAAATTATGAATTTTATCTACTAACCATGATAATGATAATACAATGACATTCTTTTTTTTTTTTTTGAAACGGAGTCTCATGTAGCCAAGGGTGACCTTGAACTGAGAGTATACAGCAAGTATGGCCTTGAATTCCTGACCCTTCTGCTTCTACCTTTCAAGTCTGAAACCACACCCAGCTTTCCAATATCAGTCCTTACAGAACTAGAATAAACGGCATTGAAATTCATATGGAAGTAAATGACCACACAAACATAAAGCAATCTTGAAAAAAAAGAACAAGAGGAGTTTAAGGGATGACACCTAAACTCAAGATACACCACAGGGACAAAGCAAGTAAGGCAGCACAGTACTGAACTAAAAGGTGACACGCAGACCAATGGACGAGAACGAAGATCCCATTAATACATTCTCCAACCAGCTGATTCCTGAGAAAATCAGTAAAACAAATTAAAGAAAGAACAGAAGCTGGGAAGATGGCTCATCAGGTAAGAGCACTTAGTACTTTTACAGAGGATCCAGACTTGACTTCCAGCACCCACATCCTGCAACTGTGGCTGTAATTCCCTATCATTCCAGTTCCAGGGAATCCATAGGTCTCTGCATGTGTGTAGGTGGTACACAGAAACTCACACAGGTACTCTTCTGATTTGCTTTCTAGCGATGTACTAAAGTCTCTGGCCAGTGGCACCCTGGGGAGGAAAGGGGTCATCTAGTCTACATGCTGAGTCACAGTAGATTGAGGGATGCCAAGGCAAGAACACAAGTAGGGCAGGCACCTGGAGGCAGGAGCTGATGTATGTAGAACTTTGCAGGAAGCTATGTAGGAACTTTGCTGATTGGCTTATTCTCCATGGTGTGCGCAGTCTGCTTTCTTATAGCATCCAGTATCATCTGCCCAGAGATGACACTGCCCAAACTGTTCTTGCACCTCTCATATCAATCATTAACCAAGAAAATGTCCCACAGGCGTACTTACGGGGGCAATCCAATGGGGACGTCTTCTCAACTCAAGTTTCCTCTTCCCTGAATGAGTCTAGTTAGTGTCAAGGTGACAAAATAGAATAAAACCAACCAACCAGCCAACCAACCAACCAACCAACCAACCAACCAGCCAACCAACCAACCAACCAACCAACCAACCAACCAACCAACCAACAGAAAATGAACAGCCTGTACAGACACACAGAAATAAAATAAGATAAATACATCTTACCAAAAGGAGAGAAAAACTCCAGTCAACAGTGCTGAGGAAACTGGAGACCCACAAGCAGAATGAAATGTGATTGTTTCTCTTCCCACACAAAAATCAACTGAAAATAAACCAAAGACCTAAATGTAAAGCCCCACACAGGACACGCTTTAAGACATCGACACAAGCAAAGAGGATTTTTTTTTAGTTTTTTGTTTTTGTATAACCCTGACCCTCATCCCTCTTAAAGCACAGGCGACACTGCGGAGCTCCAATAGGCAGGACTATGTTAAGCAGCTTCCACACAGCAAAAGCATCAAGCAACAGAGGGAAGAGACAACTTACAAACAGGAGAAAATATTTGTAAATTATCTGACCAAAGACCAACATTCAGAATGCATAAAGAACGCAAGGAACCAGTTACATCAGTAAGGAAAGCAAATACTCTGGTTGAAAACTGCTCGGAAGATCTTGACATTTCTTCCCTATCAGAGTGGCCGTTATAAAAAAAAAAAGCAGATCATCAGCAGACACCAGTGAGCACTGGCCATCAGGGAGCCCGTAACAGACCTCGTGCAACTTTATGAAGAGCAGCTCTGAGGTTCCTTTAAGAAACTAAAAATAGATGCAACTGCAGCCATCACAGCACACGTGGGAGTTTATATCTAAAGGAAGGGAAATTCAGAGACCAAAGCCAGGCTGTATCCCCAGGGTCTATGAAACACCGTTCACCGAAACCCAGATATAATATGGACCTTGGTGTCCATCAAGAGATGCAGGGATTAAAAAAATGTGATATTTATACTTAATCCAACATTTATTATTCCCCACAAAAGGATGAAATCCTGTCATTTGCAGCAAGATGAATGGAACTGGAGGATTTTAAGTAAATTAAACCAGACCCCCAAAACAAAACACTGTGTGCCCCCTCTCATATGGGGAACCCCAATATATAGATATAAAAAATAGGATGCTAATGACTCGTGGTTAGAAAGGCAAAGGCTGAAACAGGAAGAAAACACATTAGTAATTTCATTTTGTCTGTGATAACAGAGAGAAACATTTCATTTTAAAAATTGTTGTAGAAGCGTGAGTTGGGTGGTGGTGGCATCCACCTTTAATCCCAGCATTTGGGAGACAGAGGCCAGCCTGGTCGACTGAGTAAGTTCCTACTCTACAGTAAACCTTGTCTGAAAAGCCCAAAAGGTTTCTAGGAATGTGTAAATAAAAAAAATCACTCACTAAAATTAACCAGACCTAAAGTCAGTCTATTTCAATGAACTTCTACATAGTTAGAATATAAAATTAGAATATTTAAAAAATATATATTTATTGTAGTGTGTGTGTGTGTGTGTATGTCTCTCTCTCTCTTTCTCTCTCTCTCTCTGTGTATGCATGTGTGTGACAATGTGTGTAGATTGGAGGTCAGAGGACAACTTGTGGTAGTTGGTTCTCTTCTTCCACTCTATGGGTCTCAGGGATGCCAGTCAGTTTTGGCCCGAAACACCGTTACACACTGAGTCATCTTACCAGCTTCATAAACCATTTAAAAAGAGGGAATACGTGCTTTGGCTCATGATTGTGGTGTGCCAGTGCTGGTGGGCTGGCTCCCTGACTGTGGGCTGTGGTGAGACTACCATGGTGAGACAGTGGCAGAAAGGTTGCTTCCCTGTGGCATCCAGGAAGCAGGAAGCAGGTCAGATGATACTAGGAAGCAGGTCAGATGATACTAACGCAAGATCTGTTCTGCAAGGATTCACTCTGGTTCATGCTTCCCCTGGCAGCAGGCTCCAGTTTGGAAACTCTCAAAGACTCTCACATAGCACCACCAGCTGGAATCCAGACATTCAACACATACGGCATACAGAGCCATTTCACATTCAGACCATAAGAGAAGGTGAGGGAGGCTCGATAACATAGTTCCAAACGTGAATTCTAGTGTTCTATAGCCCATTGGTGGCACTGTTATCCCAGGAACATAGCATACATTTTTTTTTCTTTTTTAAGTAGAGGAGAGGATTTTAAGTTTGGGGGTCTCCAGACTTAAAGAATAAAAAGGTGGAGCCATCAGCCAAGCAGATTTCATCACTACACACTGTACACACATATTGAAATATCATTCTGTGGCCCATAAGTATATGGAGTTATTACTAGTCGATTAAAAGATGAAAAATAAGGGGGCAGGAGAGATGACTTGGTGATTAAAAGAGCTTGCTGACATTTCAGAGAACCTGGGTTAGGCGTCCAGCACCAACATGATGGCTCACAAGAGTCTGTAACTCCAGTTTGAGGGAGCTGGTGCCTTCTTCTGATCTCTGTGGGCACCAGGCATGCAACTGGTTCATATATAAGCATGCAAAACACTCATAAAATAAATAAGAAAAGAAAATAGTGAAACAATAACCCAAGGCACTGGAGGTGGGGTGGGGAGATGATATAACTTACAAGATATATCTTGTAAAAGGTATATCTTACAAAGGACATAATCCAGAATATTTGTAAAGCGCTCTTACATCTCAATAACAAAAAGGCTGGGCGTGGTGGTGCACGCCTTTAATCCCAGCACTCGGGAGGCAGAGGCAGGTGGATTTCTGAGTTTGAGGCCAGCCTGGTCTACGGAGTGAGTTCCAGGACAGCCAGGGCTATACAGAGAAACCCTGCCTCGAACCCCCTTCCCCCCCAAAAAAGAAAAGATCAATAGATTTGAATCTACATTGTAACTGGCAGCTTAAAGGCCTTCTGAGCATGCCCATGCCCTAACTCCAGGGACACATAAACAGGGAGAGTCATTGCTGTGCACATCGAATGGCGAGTTCTGTGGTGCATGAGTTGGGTTTCAGGGAAGCTGTTTTATGTTTTTTTTAGATTTAAAAAAATATTAATTTATTCTTTAATCATTTTTTTTTTACAGTCTAGACTTTATCTCCCTCCCAGTCCACCCTCCAATGTTCCATATCCCTCACTTCCTCCCTGCCAGCCCCCATCTCCATGAGGAGCCCCCCCGCTCCCCCCCCAGACCTCCTCATTCCCTTGGGCCACAAGCCTCTCAAGGATTAGGTGCATCTTTTCTGACAGAGTCCAGACCTGGCAGTCCTCTGCTGTATATGTGTTGGGGGCCTCATATTAGATGGTGTATGCTGTCTGGTTGGTGGTTCAGTGTTTGAGAGGTTCTGGTAGAAGCTGTTTTTAAGAACAGTGTAAGGCGCTGTCCTCTGGTTCCCACCCACCCCACAAGTTATTTTCACCTAATTCCCTTGCTTTTCAGATCTCTCTTTGAATATAGGTTTCTATAGCTTCTGAATCCATTTAAAAATCATTTGGGACAATTGTTGTAGACTACCATTGACCAGTCTTGACCCACACAAGAATGAACTATTAATACATAACAATTTATATGTTGAAAAAAATTTAGACAAAAGATCAGATTAATAGGGCTGGAGAGTTGGCTCAACACTTAAGAGAACTAACTTGTCGCTTTTCCAGAGAACCTGGGTTCAGTTCCCATCACTCATAAGATAGCTCACAATGGTTTGTAACCCCAGTTCCAGGGCATCCAACACCCCTCTTCTTTTGATCTCTTCAAGCACCAGACATGTCTGTGGTTCATATATGCACGTAAAATATTCATACACATAAAAATGGGCATTTCTGCTGGGCAGTGGTGGCGCATGCCTTTAATTCCAGCACTTGGGAGGCAGAGGCAGGCAGATTTCTGAGTTCGAGGCCAGCCTGGTCTACAAAGTGAGTTCCAGGACAGCCAGGGCTACACAGAGAAACCCTGTCTTGAACCCCCCCCCCCCAAAAAAAAGAGCATTTCTGTTTGAACAGATCTGTAGAACTGTAGAAATTATAAACAAATGGATAGTGAGTGAAAGCAGACATACTTTTGTAGGGGGCTGGGCTACAAGAAAACCTTTCAGGGTCATGAATACGCTTATTATTTTGATTGTAAGCATTTCATAGGTGTACACAGAGATTAAAATCCTATTAAGCTACACAAGTAAATACATACAGATTATTACATGTCAATTGTACTTTTACAACATTATTAAACATCTTTAGATTGTGGATCAGCAGGATGGCTCAGTGGGTAAATGTGCTTGATGCACAAGCCTGAACGACAGCATTTCCATTGATGCTGAGATTAATGAAAGGCATCCCCCTTTCATGACAGCATTTCCATTGATGCTGGCATCAATGAAAGGCATCCCCCTTTCACGACAGCATTTCCATTGATGCTGGCATTACTTCAGTCTTGTGGATGCAGTCATTTCTAGGAGACACTCTTTCATAGCAGACTTCCTGGTATTTTGGCACTTGCAATTTTTCCACACCCACTTCTTTGATGATCTCTGAGCCACTGATGCAGGAGCTGGGATGGAGATGTATCTGAGCTCCCCATCATCCATTCATCTGTGTAGTGTGTCCAGTTATGGTTTTCTGTAATGATCTCCAGCTGCTGTAAAGAGAAGCTTCTTTGATGAGGGGAGGGAGATTCACTTACCTGTGGGTATAAGATTCAGATTTAGAATGTAGTAAGGACTTGTGCTGGTCTAGTAAAGCGGTGGTAGTAGACTCCTTTCTTCCCGCTCTTCCTTCTTCCCTCCTTCCTTCCCTCCCTCCCTCCCTCCCTCCCTCCTTCCTTTCTTCCTTCCTTATTTCCCTTCTTTTGATTTTGTTTCTTTCAAGACAGAGTCTCTGTGTAGTCCTGTCTGGTCTATCCTGGAACTCACTTTGTAGACAAGGCTAGATCTGCCTGTCTCTGCCTCCTGAGTTTCTGGATTAAAGGCAAGTTACACCGTAGCCCAGCTTTAAAGAAGATATACTTCCTTTTAAAGCCTATGAAAGAGATGTAATCTCATTCATAAAAATTCAGATTCAAACACCATTGATATGAGCCTTTCACGCTCTAACTGGGCAAATATTTAAATATTTCAGAATGTGATGATTTTAGAGTAAAATACCTCTTTTTGGTATCTTACCAAGTGCGACGACTAAAAGAGTATCAGCAGATATACAGAACTTCATGCAGCCGTTACACTCCTGGGGATCTCTCTCTCTCTCTCTCTCTCTCTCTCTCTCTCTCTCTC